>JAJQKJ010000096.1:0-132913 GCA_029574335.1 Rana kukunoris | reverse complement strand
TTCCTTTTTATTGCAAATGCGGAAGTACAGTTGCGTGTTTCAAATCAAGTGTCTGGTTGAAAAAAACTGCTAACAAACAAACAAGGATGATGAAATGATATCCCAAGTCCCATTGCCCACAGTATTAAATAAAAATAATAATATAGTATTTCACACAATGACAATATATCATACCATCGACTGTAAACAGCAAAGTAATACTCTAAAGTGGAACCCAACTGGTTTTTTAGACCAGAAAGGTATCAAGGATGGGGGTACCGAGGGTGCTGGGGACTGTTCTACCCGAAGGGACCAGAGTTAAATGGGCCATGAATGTTTTGATGGATGGGTCGGGGATAGGATTTTCAACACCAGCGCTTCAGTCCGATTGCAATAAGAATAATCACCACTTTGCTGTTGAACAAGCTCCATACAAACATTCTGGAGATTTCTCTTGGATTCTATCTACACTACGCATACAATTTTACACATACCATAAAATGTGTATGATCAGAAAGAATTACTTTCTTCTCTCTGCAACTAGTATTTTAGTTTTTATGCGATGCAATATATTCCTCTGATCATAACCTCTGGATATGACGCTGAGCATGTGCACTCAGCTGATTTGGTTGACCATGGTGAGGTCTGTTCCAAGTGGAACCCGTCCTGTTAAACCGCTTTTTAGGTCTTGGCAATCTTCTTATAGCCTAGGCCATCTTTATGTAGAGCAACAACCCTTTTTTTCTCGAGATCCTCAGAGAGTTCTTTGCCATGAGGTGCCATGTTCAACTTCAGTGACCAGTATGAAGAGAGTGAGAGCCAAATTTAACACACCTGCTCCCCATTCACACTTGAGACCCTGTAAAACTAACGAGTCACATGACAAATGGCTAATTGGGCCCTACTTTACATTGTAGCAAAGTGTAATTTCTTCAGTGTTGTCACATGAAAAGATATATTTAATGCAGAAAGTATTTACAAAAATGTGAGGGGTGTACTCACTTTTGTCAGATACTGTATATTGTCACATATAATCCCCCCCCCCCCCCAACACAGCTGCATTCTCAGATATGGGTCTGCTATGGATTTGGCGTTGGGGGGGCACGCTGTTTTCTTTTTTTAAATGCTGGCAATTCTTTTGTTTACATTCTGCCGACAGTGGGGATTCCCATGGATAGCAGATGAGTTATGGTTGGTAATAACGCAGCAGCCACTAACTCCATAAAAAAACTGTTTACTGATTAACCACTTGCTTACTGGGCACTTAAACCCCCCTCCTGCCCAGACCATTTTTCAGCTTTAAGCGCTCTCGCTATTTGAATGACAATTGTGCAGTCATACAACACTGTACCTAAATGACATTGTTATAATTTTTTCCCCCACAAATAGAGCTTTCTTTTGTTGGTATTTGATCACCTCTGTGGTTTTTAGTTTTTGTTATAAAAAAATATAATAAAAATTGTCTTTTTTTTTTATTTTTGTTATAAAATTTTGCAAACAGGTAATTTTTCTCCTTCATTGATGTACGCCGATGAGGAGGCACTGTTGGGCACCGACAAGGCAGCACTGTTGGGCACTGATAGGCAGCACTGGTGGGCACTGATAGGCAGCACTGAGAGGTGGCACTGAAGGGCATTGATAGGTGGCACTGGTGGGCACTGAGAAGTGGCACTAATAGGTGGCATTAATAGCTGTCAGTGATAGGCACTGATGGGTGGCAATAATGGGCACTGATCGGCACTGGTATGTTCTGATAGGCAGCACTGATAGGTGGCACTTGTGGGCACTGTGGACACTGGCAGGGGGTACATATTGCACAGATGAGGCAGATGTGCCTCCTTCCTCTTCAGGACCGATGTCTCTTGCACATTAGGAGGTGATCATCTTTTTTTTTCTCCTCTCGCTGTGTGCGGGAGGAGAAAAAAAATAAAAGATTACCAAGCTTTGTTTATATCACGTGATCAGCTGACATTGTCTGACAGCTGATCATGTGGTAAGGGCCCGGGATTGGCCCTTTACTCAGATCTGTGATCACCCGAGTCTCAGTGACTCGGGTGATCACAGCGCGCGAAGGGGAGGACGTCTATTGACGGCCTCCTGGCAATTGGGGTCTGTGCTATGGCTACCTACTGGTTAAGGACGCCGGGTCCTGCCGGTGGTAAAATACTGCTAGCTTTTACTACTAAAATATCGCATCACTTCATAAAATAGCTCATGCAGTATTTTGGTAGGGTTTTTTATTTGTGATTTGCAAAAAAACGCTAACAGGTATTTTACTGCGGATCTTAAAGTGATCGATAACAATTAAAGGGCTCCAATTCACAAAGTGGTATCTAACTGTTATGGGTAAACTGAAAGTTAATCTACGCTGTATTTTAGATATTGTGATCCACCATATAATCCTATGTACAGCTGCAGTTTATTTAAAATATATTTTTTTGTCTTACAGGGACCTGTATTCTTTCTAGAAGATGGAAAGTCTGCAATATCATTGAATGACGCTTTAATGTGGGCCAAGGTTAACCCATTCTCACCTTTAGGAACAGGAATGCGACTCAACCCATTCTAAGTGCGGTGAGAAGGCAAATACTTTACAACAGAACAACAAACGAATGGGAATGGGGCGAAATGGTTTTGAAATAGGACTTTCCATTTTTTTGGTTTTCTGCAGAAAAAGCTGAAATATCAGATGCAGCTATATTTAGTTTGTGTTTGGTAATGGTAAAGTCAAATCTGTGTATATAATCAGAGAGAAAATATATAGTTTGACTAGCCAAAGACCAACATTTTCTGTCAATCTGTTTACATATTACTTTATGCAGTTTATTACCAAACCATTAATAACACTGGTACTGACTGTATATGTCAAGTAAAACTTGGTACCTTTTGTTTGAACGCACTGCAAGCTCCTTAGTGGTTCCATTAGTGCTGTACATAGGCAAAAAAAAAAAAAAAAAGCTGTGAAATTTATGACCATTTTTAAGTAATGTAAAGATTTATCACACAAATTTGTACTGTAACTTCTACTGTGTGTAGTATACCACTAATTGTAAAAATATACACGAATGAAGGCAGACGTTTGATCATATACTTCCCCTTCCATTTATTGTTTATACAGATGTTCTATTTACAGAATAAAGTTAAAGTAAATGTATTTGTGGGTCTGATTTAATTTAACTGTCGTGTGCATATAACATAATTGCCTCTTGTTTTGAAAATATTAGTTGCCCAGCTGTTATTCGGACCTTTTGGTACTGATCAAGTATGTGTAGTATTTATCCCCGAAGGTGCCGCTTGATGTGTTGGGTCCCCTGTTTCTGTGCCACAACATTCTGATACATCTGGCTGGGTGGTGAATATTTATTTCAGATGTATATGCAATACCTCGGTAGCAAAAGAGATATGACACTACAGCAAACAGTTAAACTATAGTAAGGAATATATTGCAAATAGGTGAACAGTATAAGGAAATATACTGTAAAAACAAGCAGCGGGTGCAGAGAGCAACTTCTCTGAAATCCTATACTGGGGGAAAGCCATCTAGGGAGTACTACACCACCCCAACACTCAAGCAGTCTCTAATACAGTATAGTCTCAACCCCTTCTGCTGGCCAGCTCCTTCGGGGCCCAAACTTTTACGCTGGAGTGCTCAGGTCAGTGTCTCTTTAGAGAACTGATGCAGGTGCTAACAATGTGTTAGGCCGTGTACACACGGCAGAGAACCTCGACAGGCACAACACATCGTTCCGCCCGTCGAGGTTCTCTGCCGGCCGTCGAAATCGGCGACCCGCCCATCGGGAATGGCAATCAGCCATTCATCCAGGCGGGCCGTCGAGCAAAAAGAGAGCGTGCTCTCTTTTCGCCCGACGGGATTCCCGACGGGCGGGGCGAGCCAAAAGCGTACACACGGCCGAGGTCCTCGCTGGAATGCGGCTTCCAGCGAGGAAACCAGCGAGAACCTCGGTCGTGTGTACGCCGCCTTACTTGCAGATAACTCTGTCCCTTTAGGAGCTGATACTATGTTGCTTTGGTCAAAATGCAGTTTTGGCCAGCAGCCTCTCACCAACTTCTAGTGTTAGCAGGTGGTCTCCCTCTGTGTGGTGAACAAAGCCAATCTCAGTCTGCAGTATCTCTCCCTCCTTGATCCCATAGTATATGTGCATTTTCCTTGTCATATTTCTTGCCTGTTTATTGTCACAGACTTTAAAACATTCCAAGATTGCCAGTTGGTTGCCTGTATATTGCCCTATTCTTGCCTGTTTATTGTCACCGACTTCCTTGGGACTGTTTAGTAGGCAATATGTGTGTATTTTTTGCCACGCCAACCAGTAGTATAAGGGGATCCGCCGATACCTCCATGGGTAAGAGTTCTTTATGTATATGGAGAACATGTAACAAATTGTTTAGGAGGGTCATGTTTTGATCAAGTTCAGTGTTCGTATACATTTGGGTGTGAATCCATTCCCTTATGTACCTAGTTAAAGCCTAGGTCAGTGATGGCGAACCTTGGCACCCCAGATGTTTTGGAACTACATTTCCCATGATGCTCCACTACACTGCAGAGTGCATGAGCATCATGGGAAATGTAGTTCCAAAACATCTGGGGTGCCAAGGTTCGCCATCACTGGCCTAGGTTCACATTGGAGCGATTTGAGAAATCAATTTGCGTTACAAGCCACAGCCCATTGGAGTCAATGACACTGTTCCAATTGGTGCAAAACCGATTTTGCGGCGCAGCACCGATTTGCAAAAGTAGTTACTGTACTACTTTTGCCGATTTCAGGTGCGACTACAATATAAATCTGTGCGTGAAGCCAGACAGATCTCCAAGTAGCGGCTGAAATCGCGCTGACCTTGCTACTTTGAAATCATGTTACTTTAAGTGAAGTAGTGCGATTTTAAAGTAGCATCAATGTGAACCAGGGCAGAGACACGAAGTTGCACAGTTCCAGGTCAGGAAAGGCCACCATTATTGGGAGGTTGTTGTAAGATATGTAGACCTGTTGTTGCTGTCCTGCTGCCCCAGATGAATTTGCATTCATATATACACATACTTAAAGTGGATATAAACCCAAAAGAATTTTTTTTGGATGTCACAATGTAGAGTATAAGATTTCCTATCATCTGTGCCCAGTCTTGCCACACAGAGTTAATCCAGCGCTGAGTAATCCTCTTTTAATGTTCAGTGCAAATTAACAGAATTCCAGATAAAAACTTGCCAAATTATAAAGTCCGTTCTCTTGCTTGGACATGTTTATCATAACATGAGGTGATCCAAAGTTCATTGTATATTACCAGGATGTGTTATGTGGGGGAGGGGTGGATTTCTCACTTTTTATACCTCATGTTATGATAAACATAACATAACATATGATAAACATGTCAAAGCTAGATATGTAAATTACATGTCACTCAAAGCAAGAAGAGAGAAAACTGACTTTTTATTTAGGCAGGTTTTTATCTGGAAGGCTGTCATTTTCACTGAACATTAAACGAGGATTACTCAGATCTGGGTTAACTCTGTGTGGCAAGACTGGGCACAGATAAAAGGAAATCTTATGCTCTACATTGTGACATAAAAAAAAAAAAAAAAATAATGTTTTATGTTTACATCCACTTTAAGATTAGAATGTTTGAGTAGAGGGAGGTCCTACATTGTGTACAAAAAGATTTGGAAGGGCTGCCATTTTTAGTAGGCTTATTCTACCCATATAGAAAATATGAATGCGTGTCTAGGAGGCAAGGGATGATTTTATGAAGTGTAGCAAGGGATATTAGCATTGTAAATGTATGGGAATTTTTAGGTATGGAAACTCATCGTTCCGCCCGTCGAGTTTCCCGTTCAGCTGTCGAAAAGCTCGTTGAGCCAAATTTCCCCATAGAACAATGAGGAAATAGAGAGCATGCTCTCTTTTTGGCCCGACGGGTTGCTCGACGAAAAGTGTACACACGACCGGTTTTCTCAGCAGACTACGTCTCCCATCGAGGTTCTCGCTGGATTCTGCGGAGAAACTCGGTCGTGTGTACGCCACCTAACTGTAAGCCTAGTACACACTAGTGTGTTTTTTTTTTTTTTTTCCACCCCGCAGGTTGAAAAAACTGACAGCTCTGGGAGGAGCCAATGTACTAAGCATGTGATGTTAATACAGAAATCTCTCCCTGCTGTGCTATTGTGTTCTGACAGGGGGACAGCCCCCCACCAGAACACTCGGTGTTGTCAGTCATCGGCTGGGACAGCTGATCTGGAGCCAATCGCCAGACCTTTTTCGGTCATGTCCCATCAACAGAAGCTGGCCGCAGTACACACAGACTGAATTTTCGTTCATTAGAAACTGGCCGATGCCGCCCGACATTCAGCCCATGTTTACTAGGCTTTAGTTAAATAGAGTTTTGTTGATTTTTTTTTAAATTGATGGAATAACTTGAAATTAGGGCAAAGGAAGACTCTGGACAAGAAACAAGGTAGCAGCTCATCCTCGAAAGCAGTAATTTTAATAATACAATTTTGTGGCCTATGGTTATGCCTTGGAAAGTGGGTTGAGACTCAAGTAGGCAAAGGAGGAGATCCAATGCAAGAATAAAAAGAATAGGAGAAAGGTTACAGCCTTTCCTGTTTCCTCTGACCATTAGTATTGTGGAAGAAAATTTGTTATTGATAATTAATAGGTGTATTGTTAACCCTCCCTTTACTCCTTTTGTTCATATATCTCTACTTTTTGTTGTTGTGCCTTATCTTATATTTGATTTAAATTTCTTGGTAGCACTTGTTAATTTCATATTTGTCCATACATACACTGTAAAATCTATTACCATCACCTGCAAGATAGCCGTTCACATCTCATTTTTCATTAATTTATTTCTTGGCACACATCCTTTCAAATTTCCTTTTTTAGCTTCAAAAATTATGTTTCCATTTCCCATCGAATTACAAAATTGCCCTAATCACTTACACATGTTTATCCTTTCATCTTCACGGCTGGTGATGCACAAGTTCTTCTGTCCTGCCTCTCTCCTTTTACCTCTAAGGCCGCGTACACACAATCAAATTTATCTGCTGAAACCGGTCCGATGGACAGTTTCAGCAGACAAATGCGATAGTGTGTACGGGCGAGCAGACAGGTTTTTCCAGCAGACAAGTTTTAAAGCATGCTTTAAAACTTGTCTGCTGGAAACCCGTCCGTCCGACATGTCCGCTGGTTAGTACGCCTAACCAGCGGACAAAAATGTCCCGCATGCGCCGAATGGATTTGACGCATGCGTGGAAGTATTTTACTTCCTGGAGTGGTGACGTGGCGGCGTCAACGTCACCACGCTGTTTGTCCGCGGGGATTTTGGTTTGATCGTGTGTACACTGATCAAACCAAAATAGCCCAGCAGACATATCCGATGAAAACGGTCTGTCTGACCGTTTTCATCGGATTTGTTTAGTTGTGTGTACGCGGCCTAAAACTAAGCCCCTGATGGGATGGATGGGGCAAAACATGCCAGAGGTGTGGTTTGTGGAGTGGTGGTCCAACATTGCGGTAAGCGGCCACCTATTACTAACCTACATAGGAACAGCTAAGCAACATTATTGGAATTCTCTGCATTGGAAATTCCCTATGAACTGTGTTTTCAAAGGCTTTTTATGAAATAAGTTTTTCTACACCCATCAATTGGAATCTTATTTGGGACATTGCATTTTTTTGTATTTGCAACTATTATTTCTACTTAATTTTTTCTTCCATCATTATTAGTTTGCTGTGGAAGTACCTATTTTTTTATATATAGTTACATTGTTGCGCACTTTTGTCTTTTGTCTATATTATTTTGTGGTGGAGCCTTATATTAGGTATTAAGGTGCAGCATTTTTCATTTATTATTGTTCACGGTTTCACGGTTTTTATATCTATATATTAACTAGTTTTAGGGGTGTTAGCGCGGATTGTCTTTTGTTTTTAGTGTTTTTTTTGTGGAGTGGTGGTAGCAGAGGTCGCAACATACACTGACACATATTGGACCGGGAGCACGGCGGTACTTATTTGCAGGATCACCAGGATACATATATATTGCCAATGGAGGTTAAATAACATGATCAGAATATTCAAGACAGAAGGACATAGTCCAAACACAGGAAGAGATGATGGCTGGATTGCAGGATAAGTGAGAAGGATGAATCAGAGCCCTGAATACCCAAAAACATGGAAATGGAAAGTTATGTACTGGCAGGACAAACAAACACATACCAGACTCATGGCACGGTGTCAGCTTTAACTGACCACCCTACAGACCTTTGTACGCTGAAGGAACTGCAGCTTTCTGAGGAAATTCATATTAATTAGGGAAGGCCTTAAATTTGATCACAATAATGTCATAAGGGTTGACTTACTACTTACCGTTTTTTTTTTTTTTTTTGTATAAATAAATGTAGCATTACTCCAAATGTCCATAATACATTTTAGCACCAACTGTCTGCACAGTCTAAGAAAATGCATGCCTGGGAAATTGTGCATATCTACTGGTCTTGTGGTTCTGAATATAGTATACGCCACATAAGGCTGAAATTGATGATGGTCTACCTCTATGGATTTATTTTTACCGTTACAAAAAAGAATAACAAGAAAATGTTTGGGAAAGGTTTCTCTATGTACACAGGCAGTGCTTCCATTTGTATATTGAGAAATATGTGTTGGATAATAAAATAGGGCTGGGTCTTAGTCCTAAGTCCACATCAGATCTCATACATGGCCACATTCCTGGCTGTAATCCTGGAAAAAATATATAAAAAAAAAAAAATAGGCGCACCCCTTCCCTTGACTGGCAGAACTTGCAACAGCCCGAATAACCCATGCTGTTAAATGTGACATCTCAATGTGGGATGCCGGACCTGTGTGAAGGATGCAGCAATGATTCAGATACAATTTATTACTGAATGTCACAAGAGCCAACAAAACTTGCCATGCAGGTTCTGAAACACCATAAGTTGTGTATTATGCTTTCAATCTAGTCATGGTATTTTATGAAAATGATTAATAAATCATTTAAGTAATGGTATTTTATTTAACAGAAGACACCACACTGTCTAATGATAAGGACACAAATCACATTGGGATAGACTCGAACACACATGTTTCCGCTTAGGATGTGCTTAATGCAGAGGATGATGCTGTAGAGGTCATACTGGAGGACACATAACTTCTATCTCCTTGCTTGACTTGAATTTCTTTGAAGTTCACATTTGATTTGCTTCGAATGCCTATGTAAATGAAGAACACAACCACAGTGAACAATAAGCACTAGTAATCCACTATCAGCTATTATGGGGGTTATTTACGAAAAGCAAATCCACTTTAGACTACAAGTGCAAAGTGCATTTGAAATTTCACTGAAAGTGCAGTCGCTGTAAATCTGAGGGGTAGATCTGCTGATTTTATCATCCAATCACGTGCAAGCTAAAATGCTGTTTTTTTTATTTTCCTTGCATGTCTCCCTCTGATCTACAGCAACTGCACTTTCAGTGCAATTTTAAGTGCACTTTGCACTTGTAGTGCAAACTGGATTTGCCTTTTGCAAATAACCCCAAAGAGTCGCTACCTGTAACCATAAAGCGTGCAAAAAAATAAATAAAAACCTGCATAGAAAAAAAGTACCCACATCCTTGCAAGACTTGAGTAACTTGACATTTATACAACTTTGCTGTGCAACCTATTACATCAGATACCATGGCAGGCATTTACAGAGTTATGGTGGCCCCAAACCTACGCTCTTTGTAATGCAAGCCATAAACCAGTTCCTGCTTTGGCGTGTAGCCCTCATTCCTAACACCTCACCATTAATCAGTCAGGGCTGGGAGTTGGCTAGCACATAACGGCATTTGTGTTGCCCATTTCTGGCCACTGAGGCACTCTATCACTATTAGAGGTTGATCGGCTCTGGGCACAAAGATGTCTGCACAAACTCTTCTACAGTATGATCTGCAGAAAACCCTATGAGCCCCAAAGCCTGGGGTACTTTGTTTAGAAAAGAGATTTCTCAAAATAGTCCTATAGTCACTTTAAAAGTGATAAACTGTCACCAGACACTGAACGCCGTCTTTGTGCATGTCTACAATTATGTTGACAGTGTGGCTGTTAATAGGCAATTTATTTTACAAAATAAAAAAAAGGGACAAACAAAAAAAAAAAAGGAAGGAGGAAAATGTCAGATTGGAGCATATTTATAAAAAGGAATTTATGCAAATGAGGATTTTAGCAAAATCATTCATTCTCCATATAGAAACACTAAATGATTCAAAGCACTGGTTGAAAGGTCGGCTATATTTGTCCAGTGCTTAAACTGGACTTTAAATTGCAGGAAATGTGGCAAAGACAGTGCCATTCCGTGGCAAAAATATTTGAATGATCAAACAAAAAGTAATCGGCTGCTTTAAATCTCATAGTATTTTAACAGTTCGGATACAGTTGTGCTCCTAAGTGTACATTCCCTGGCAGAATTTGTTATTTATTTGCCACTTTTCAGAGAATATGAATGATAACACAAACTTCTTTCACCAAGAGTCGGTTCACACTGGGGCGACACGACTTCCAGCACGGCTTTCAGAGGCAACTCCAACACGACATGAGCATGAACCACAGGGCGATCTGGGGCGATTTACAACACGACTTGAAGTTCTTTTTGGGTCAGGAGACATTCCAGTGGCCAATAAAACAACAATCAGCTCTGGGAGAGGGAAGGGGAGGGAGGGGTTTGCCTGAGAAATGTATGTTATCTTGCTGAAAGGTCGCTTCAATTAAGAGTCGGTTCACACTGGGGCGACACGACTTCCAGCACGACTTTCAGAAGCAACTTCAACACTACATGAGCATGAACCACAGGGCAATCTGGGGCGATTTACAACACGACTTGAAGTCGTCTCCAGGTCAGGAGACATTCCAGTGGCCAATAAAACAACAATCAGCTCTGGGAGAGGGAGGGGGAGGGAGGGGTTTGCCTGAGAAATGTATGTTATCTTCCTGGAAAGTAGCTTCAATTAAAACAGTGATCAGACTTGGAAGCGACTTCCATTGAAATCAATGGGTACAAATCGCCTAGAAGTCTGATTGAAGTAGTACAGGAACCTCTTCTGAAGTCGGAGCGACATGAGTAGTGTGTATTAACACCGTTCCCATTCACTTACATTGCTTTTCTGGACAGCACGACTTGGAGACGACTTTAAGTTGGATCCCAAGTCGTCCCAGTGTGAACCGGCTCTTATGGTTAGTGTTTGATAATAAATGGCTTCAGCCAATCAACTGTGTTTACTCTTTTTAAATTATAATCACAACAGAAACTACCCAAATGACCCTGATAAAAAGTTTAGATACCCCAGTTCTTAATACCGTGTATTACCCCCTTTACCATCAATGACAGCTTGAAGTCTTTTGTGGTATTTGCGGATGAGACTCTTTATCTTCTTAGATGGGTAAAGCTGTCCATTCTTCTTGGCAAAAAAGCCTCCAGTTGCTGTAAATTCTTGGGCTGTCTTGCATGAACTGTACGCTTGAGATCTCCCCAGATTGGCTCAATGATATTGAGGTCAGGAGACCGAGGTGGCCACTCCAGAACCTTCACTTTATTCTGCTGTAGCCAATGACAGGTCGACTTGGCCTTTGGATCATTGTCATGTTGGAATGTCCAAGTATGTCCCATGCGCAGCTTCCTGGCTGATGAATGCAAATATTCCTCCTTTATTTTTTTCGATAACATACTGCATTCACCTTGCCACAAATTTTGACCAAATTTCCTGTGCCTTTGTAGCTCACACATCCTTAAAACATCAGCGATCCACCTCCGTGTTTCACAGTAGGAATGGCGTACTCTTTGGTTGTGGCCAAAAAAAGCTAAATTTTGGTTTTATGACTCCAAATGACTTTGTGCCAGAAGGTTTGAGGTTTGTCTCTGTGCCGTTTGGCTTTCTTCTGGCGACTCGAGCATGCTGCCAATCTTTGTTCATTTGTGCATCTTGAAACATACACACCAGATGTTTTTAGAGAGTCCTGTATTGTACCTGAATTTATTTGTGGGGTTTTTTTTTTGCATCCCAAACAATTTTCCTGGCAGTTGTGGCTGAAATTTTAGTTGTTCTACCTGACCGTGGTTTGGTTTCAACAGAACTCCTCACTTTCCACTTCTTGATTAGAATTGAACACTGCGGATCAGCATTCTCAATTCTTTGGATATCTTTTTATAACCCTTTCCTGTTTTATAAAGTTCTACTACCTTTTCCCGCAGATCCTTTGACAATTATTTTGCTTTCCCCATGAGTCAGAATCCAGAAACGTCAGTGCAGCACTTGATGAAAGATTAGGTTTTGTAACGAGTCCAAAAACTCAATGACCTTTTATACACACACACTAATTACAAGCAAACGGATCACAGGCGAGGATGGTTACCTTTTCATATCCATTCAAACCTCTTTGTGTCAACTTGTGTGCATGTTATCAGGCCAAAAACACCAGGGTATGCAAACTTTTGATCTGGGTCATTTGGGTAGTTTCTGTTGTCATTAAGATTTAAAAAGGAGTAAAACACTGTTGATTGATAATAAATGGCTTCAGCCAAACACTAACCATGAGTGAAAGAAATGTTTTTGTGTTATCATTCATATTCTTTGAAAAATGCCCAAGAAATCATAAATTCTGCCAGGGTATGTAAACTTATGAGCACAACTGTAACATTTTAGAAAGTACTGCATTTTCTTTTATATTTCAGAAATATTTTCATTATAATGTAGCAGTTTTTCATACGTACTGGAGGATGAGGACAAAGATGATGCTGATCTGTTGGACAGGCTGCTTTCACTGCCAGGATTATCAGGCGGTGGTGGGGATACGGAGGGCAAGCTCACCCACTGATGGTTTCACATTAAACCGCCCTTGTAGGGGAGAAAAATACAGTAAAATTACAGATTTAAACATTTAAAAAATGAAAAGGTATCAATGGCCTGACAAACTACAGGAGTTAGAACCCCGGCTTTTAGAGCCGGTTCACACAGGGGCGACTCGTCAGGCGACTCAGCCGCCTGACAAGTTGCACTCCGCTGTATTAAATAGAACCGTTCTAATAGGAGTGACGCAAGTCGCTCCAACTTAGAAAAAGGTTCCTGTATGACTTTGGGGGCGACTTGCATGGACTTCAATACAGAAGTCATTTTGCAAGTTGCCTCTCAAGTCGTCTTGAGATCGCCTTGCCGAGTCGACCCCAAAGTCGTGCCGCCCCTTTGTGAACCGGCTCTAAGTGTCTGTAAGCCGGCTGGTTTGTACGTGTAGTTTAGCTCCACAGGTAACACATCTGTTAACCACTTGACCTCCAGAAGATTTACCCCCTTCATGACCAGGCCATTTTTTGGCGATATGACACGGTTCCCCAAAAAAATGTACACCCTCTTTTCCCCACAAATAGAGCTTTCTTTTGGTGGTATTTTATCATCTCTGCATTTTTTACTCTATAAAAACAAAAAAAGACCAACAATTTTAAGAAATTGCCATAAAAACACACCCAATTAAAAATAAAAATCTAGAATATAAAATTGCATACATTTAGGTCAATATGTATTCTGCTATATATTTTGGTAAAAAAAAATAAATAATAATATCCCAATAAGCGTATATTGATTAGTTTGCACAAAAGTTATAGCGTCTACAAACTATGGGATATTTTTATTTATTTACTAGTATGGCTGTCAAAAAAAGAAGAAGAAAAAAAAAAAGAAGAAGGACATTGTAACTGGATCCAATTAACACTTTAAAGCCTGTGTAGGCATAAATGAAATAATCAAGATACTGTTTGCAAAACTGGTTATTATTACAAATAACAAATGTGGAGCTGAGATTTACCATATGTAAAATCAGGGGAAAAATCGTGTGCGTGTTATACGCCGATCCCTGCTGTCTGGGGAGAGGAGCGAGCGCCGCTGAATTACATAGAGCCGTTATCTCCTTCCTGTGTATGCGGCGCTCCGTCACGCACAGCCACGCCTCCTGGTCCCCCATTGGACTACTGTACTGTCTATGAGCAGGGGCAGGAGGCGTGGCTGTGAGTGACGGAGCGCCGGATACACAGGAAGGAGATCACGGCTCTATGTAATTCAGTGGCACGTGCGCTCGCTCCCCCTCTTCCCTCGTAGACAACAGAGATGATCTAACATTGAAAGGTAAAAACTGCACATTGGCACTGAACAGGCAGAGCATTTTGATAAATGTATAGGCTGCAGATGGGCACTAATCAAACTTCATTGAAGATCAGATGAGCAGAGATCAGGCTGCACTGAATCTGCAGATGGACACAGATCTGGCTGCATTGAGACTGCAGATACCATTATTTTTCTTCTAAGTGTTTTTTTTAACCCCTTCCATACAGGGCATTTTCACCCCCTTCCTGCCCAGACCAATTTAGTTTTTAGCGCTGTTGCAATTTAAATGACAATTGCGCGGTCATGCAACACTGTACCCAAATTAAATATTTATGTTTTTTTTCCCCACACAAAAAGAGCTTTCTTTTGGTGGTATTTTATCATCTCTGCGGTTTTTATTTTTTGCGCTATAAACAAAAGAAGAGCGACAATTTAAAAAACACAATGGCCCAGATTCACAGAGCAATTACGCCTGTCTAACTGGTGTTAGACAGGAGTAATTTCAAATTTCGCGCGCCGTATCACTAGTTTGAATCCTCAAACCATGATACGGCGGCTTCGGGCTTCGATCCGAGAGGCTTACGTCCTCGTAAGCCTTCAGATCTACACTGCGATATTTTTGCGGCCGCTGGTAGGAGTTTGCGTCGTTTTCATGCGTCGGGATATGAAAATGAGTTTTTACGGCGATCCACGAAGGTACGAGTGTCCCTCGCAATCGCCTACGTCATTTTTTGGCTACGTAATGTTAGAGGAGCTTTTTGCTGGTCTAACAGTGCGTAACCCATGTAAAGTATGGCCGTCGTTCCCGCGTCGATTTGAAAATATTTTTTTTTTTTTAACGTAACTCGTTCGGGAATAGGAATGTACGTAAACGACGCTACTACAACGTGATTTCGCGCAATGCACGGCGGGAAATTTGCGAACGGAGCATGCAGGAACGCGCCTATTTTAAATGCTTCACGCCCCCTACTCGCGCAGATGGATTGCGACGGGAGAAATACACTACGCCGCCGTCATTTACTGGACAAAATCTACCTGGATTCCACGTAGAGCCAGGTAAAAAACGGCGGCGTAGTGTATTTCTGATACTCTACGATAATCTAATTCTCTGTGAATCTGCCCCAATATTTTTTACTTTTTTATTTAATAAATATCACAATTTTTTTTTTTACTTTTTTTTTTTCCCTCAGTTTAGACCGATACGTATTCTTCTACGTATTTTTGGTAAAAAAATTCAATAATCGTATATTGATTGGTTTGCGCAAAAGAAAAGTTTAGCGTCTACAAAATAGGCGATAGATTTATGGCATTTTTATTTTATTTTTTTTACTAGTAATGACGGCGATCTGCGGTTTTTTTTGTGACCGTGACATTGCGGCGAACACATCGGACACTTTTGACAAGTTTTTGGGACCATTCACATAGCGATTAGTGCTATAAAACTGCACTGATTACTGTGTAAATGTGACTGGCAGGGAAGAGGTTAACACTGGGGGCACTGAAGGGGTTAATATGTTCCCTAAAGTGTGTTCTAACTGTTAGGGGGAGGGGACTCACAAGGGGAGGAGATCGATGTGTGTTCCTCTGTACTGGGAACACACATCGGTCTCCTCACCGCTGACAGGAGGTGGATCTATGTGTTTACACACACAGATCCACACTCCTGCCGTGATCACCGGTAATCGCAGGTGCTCAGCGGCAATCGCGGCCGCCGGGCACGCCGATCGAGTAAGGGTTCCTGCCGGCGTCATTTGACAATGGCCCGGTAAGGAAGGGGTTAAAAAAAAACGTCCCTCTTAAATTGGGGTGCGAGTTATACGCTGATAAATACAGTAAATCACAATTGTCAAATTAAGTACAGTCACCTAGGCGAATGCAGCTTCTGTGCCCCGCTGCCTCTGCACTGAGAAGTGGAGTGATCAAAGGCCGCTGATCGCTTAGTTCTCCCCTCCGGTCTGGTGGCGATTGTCCGTCAGCTCTGCTCTTTCAGTGCTTACTGGAGCACTGGGCTGTGGAGGGGGCGGGTGCGGTTGGCTCAATCTCCCAACGGCTCGTTGAGAGGCTGAGCCTGCTGCCAGTCCAGGCATCTGGATGAATCCCGACTGATCCATCCAGAGCCTGGGCCAGTTGAGTGATATCAGCTGACAGTGGACTTTACCTCGCTGTCGGCTTAAAATTGTTCACAGGAGTGCAGAAAGACCTTTGGCCAAACTTCACCTTTAAGAACTCACTAGACCCTAGAGCATGTCTGAAAAAGATGATACTATATACACACACGCCATACTATTATACTCCCCTCTCTCACAGTCCTATCTTCTAACCATTTGAGAGCTGCAGCCCCTGTCAGTGTCTTCAGCATTTCTGTGTTCTCCATCACGTGCGGTGTCCCATCATCCAAACCAGTATGTAAACATGGGATAAAGCAATGATGTAGGAGTCGGATATTAGAACCACTGCACAGAGGGGGCATGGACATCTGACACTCGCAGGGATTATCGAATGCTGAAGACATTGACAGAGACTGCAGTGCTAAAACCATGGGGAACCATGAACTAAGCCCCACTATCCAATGAGCTCTCAGTGTACAATAATGCCATTCATAAGGCATTGTAAAAAATGGGTTGGAAAATGCAAGTACCTAGATGCAAACAAAGAAACAGATAAAGTGTTATGGAGAAATGTATGCAGTCTACTCACTTGGGTCATCAATTCTCTCCTGCTGTCTCTGCAACAAATGCAAATCAATGACAGCCTGAACTTTCTGTTGGTTGATGATGATGTCTGGCTCAGCCAGGGTCTCACTTAGGGTTATATTGCTCTTTACTGCCTTTGTTGCTGTAGATCTGGCCACCATAGGCAGCTTGTCTTGATAATTTCTATCAGTAAAGTCCACTTCGTTATCCTGGAGAGTTTTAATCCTAGATTATAAAATAACCAGCTCTGATTATTGCTTAAAAGTGATATTAAAAGAGTATATTATATATATTTTTATAAAATGACAAACATGTTATACTTACGTCCTCTGTGTGGTTGGTTTTGCACAGAGCGGCCCCAATCCTCCTCTTCTCGGGTCCACCACCAGTGCTCCTGGCTTCTCCCTGTCGAGTGCCCCCAAAGCAAGCAGCTTGCAACGATGGCACCCAAGCAGGCACCCTCCCAGGCCGCTGCTCTGCATGTCCATCTAAACACGGAGCTGTGGCTCGGCCCCGCCTCCTCTATCCCTTCATTGGCTCACTGGCTGCGATTGACAGCCAATGGCTCCTGCTGCTGTTTCAGCCAATGAGGCGGGAGAGACCCCAGAGAGCCGATGCTCTCGTGCACATCACTGGATTGAGAGGTAGCTCAGGTAGGTATTAGAAGGGGCTGCTGCAAACAGAAGGTTTTTTACCTGCATGTCGGTAACAAACCTTCAACCTTTAGAACAACTATAAGGCCTGGTTTATACTAGTGCAATTTCTGATGCAACTTGAGTCACACAAAATCGCATGACCATGGAAATCACATTGTTATCAATGGTGCATGTTCATATCAATGCAACTCAGCACAGCGTGATTTTGAAAAAGGTTCCTGTGCTACTTTGGTGTGATTTTTGCACACAAATTGCATGTAATTTGAAAGAGGTCATGTTTTTTAACCCTAAACTCTCCTTTATAAAAATGCTGCACTTTGACCACTAGTAATGAAATCATATCAAAATCGCACAGGAGTAAAATCACAGCAAAAATCAACTCATGGGAGGTTCTGCCATGAAGGTCCCACCAGGAAGGTCCCGCCATATGGGGCCTGCCATGACGGTCCTGCCATAAATGTTCCACCATGACGGTCCCGCCATGACGGTCCCGCCAGGAAGGTCCCGCCAGGAAAGTTCCACCATGACGGTCCGGCCATGAGGGTCCTGCCAGGAAGGTCCTGCCAGGAGAGTCCCACCATTTGCGTTTGTTTACTGTGGCTTGTTAATAAATTAAACATTTTTTAAGAGCAACGACCGGAGTGTTGATCATCTTTTCCTCATTACTCTACGCAGCCAGTGACTGGATGGAGCACCCGGGAGCTCTGCTTTCTATGTGATGTATGGGTAGTAGCACTGACTTTTTTGTTTATAATCTATATCTTCCAACAAGGGCTTTGTCTGCAAATGGGAGCCCTAAGCTACACAACCTGCAGGACTCAAGACACAGGATTGAAGTCCTTGTCCCTTCCGAAACACTTTGAAACCTTCAAGCTACAACACAAGCAACATAAAAAGCTGAATATCTTACCTCCTATTTGTCAGCATAACATAAATTTCTTGTAACAATAGTTCTGCTGCTCCAGGTTTGCAATGAATTGTTCCATCAATTAATTCTTTGGAAAGATTCAAATTCCTTTTTAAGAAGAACTGTGAAATATAACACATTAAAATGAAATCTACAAATAATAAACAATATATACCTTAAAAAAAAAAAAATATAAGAAAACATTCCACCAGTCGGTACAAATTATTGTATATACTCGAGTATAAGCCGAGGCACCTAAGTTTACCACAAAAAAAAAAGGGAAAACGTATTGACTTGAGTATAAGCCTAGGGTAAGAAATGCAGCAGCTGCTGTAAGCGGAAAAGAGGGTCAACAAGGCCCATTTTCACGCCTCCCTGTGCCCATTGCAACCTCACTGTGCCCATTGCAGCGTACCTGCAATTCTTAACAGGCTGTGCTGCAGGCGTTCATTTTTTAAAACTCACGGCTTCCCCCTGGTCCCATCCCATTCCGTGATATGCGTTTGACACAGTGTTCCGCCAATCACATGCGTTCTTTCATCCTCGGACAAGAGAAAGTCCATGATCGGCAGAACACTGAACACAGTGTCTGCTGGAAAACCAAGTCCGAGAATGAAAGAACGTCCACGATAGGCGGAACACTGAACAGAGTGTCCAGGAGGGGACTAGGAGGAGGCTGCAAGTTTTAAAAAATGGACGCCTGCATCCCCTCAGGTACACTGACTTGAGTATAAGGCCCCGTACACACGGCCAAGGTTCTCGCCAGAAACCAGCGAGAACCTCGCTGGGAGCTGCATTCCAGCGAGAACCTCGGACGTGTGTACGCTCTCTGCTCGCCCCGCCTGTCGGGAAACCCGTCGAGCAAATAGAGAACAGGTTCTCTATTTGCTCGACGGCCCGTCGGGATGAATTGCTGGTTGCCATTCCCGACGGGCGGGTCGCAGATTCTGACGGCCAGGAGATAACCTCGACGGGCGGAACGATGTGTTCCGCCCGTCGAGGTTCTCTGCCGTGTGTACGGGGCTTAAGCCGAGAGGGTTATTTTCAGCATTAAAAAAAAGGGCTGAAAAACTTGGCTTATACTTGAGTATACAACAAATAATACAAAAGATTAGTAGGGCATTTCCTGGCCTTTTTATTTCAGAAGAACCCGCAAAAATTAGTTTTCAGGTCCCGGAGAACCCTTGCTAAAACCAATTCATTGAGGATTTATGGGGGAAAATGCCCTCTTACAATGGTGGTGGGAATGCCAGTCTTGCAGACAACTAAAAAGATACATGAGCCGTACATGCTTTGCCAAGTACCATTGGCCCCAGACCTGTGTAGGCACCTACAGATGGTAGGCCAGTGAGTTCTAGATCAAAGGACCCAGAGAAACCTCTGGGGGAACCCTGGTTGAGAATGGCTGCATTAGTAGATATGAAATAAGAAAGCAGATAGATATAATATAATCAAGCATACATCAGGTCTGTTTTATGATATAACAATTCCTAATTTGTTTACCAAGCAGAGTGCTTACCTTCTCTAGCTGTGACCAGTTGCCTAATTTTGTAGCTAGAGATGTCCCATTGTCGAATGAATGCAACTGTATGTCTTCTGGATAATACCAATAGAAGATCTCAGCTGTGATGAAACCATTTGAAAAGTCTCTGTAACATACAAAATGGCAATAATGCCACGTCTTCAAGTGGCAATGAAGGTGGCATTGAAACACTTACTAATATTATTATAACTGCAGAAAAAGAAACTGCAAAATATAATCAGGTTGTCAGAATTTAAACTTTAGGTCCTTAGAAAGTAAACCCATCCATTTAACAGTTTCAAAAAACATGTTACATTTCCGGCACATGCCGGGAATCTGTTAGCATACAAGGTTTGTATTATATGAGCAACATCTACTAAATGTCATTGCTGTGTGCCTATTACATTATATGATCACTAGATGGCAGTGTTACGTTTGCTAGTTCATGTTTTGTCTATGTACAAGAAGTAGTAATAAAGTCCAGTTCCTGTTTCCACGACCTACAGACTGTCTGCCTCTAATTTGTTTAGCTCCAAAAGTTTATGTCTAACAGAATCTAACACTCCCATTGGTTGTGCTCTCAAACAAAGTGTCAAACCATCCAATGGCTGGTGTCATAGCTGATCACATGTGCAGCATCATGGCAGTTGTAGATCAAACAGAGGCCAATATGGCAGTTTCCTTGGCAGAAAAGATAGGAGGGTTTACTTCCACTTTAATCATATTATCAGTAGTGTACTGTTCATTTTTACTCTTCAATGACCAGAGACTATTTAAAGTGATATTACACTTTCAGTTTTTAGGGCACTTTCAGCAGCTCATCTATTCACTTACGGAGTAGTATATATACTGCGGAAGGGCGGCCCGGTTGTGCAAAATCACATACCTGTACATGATTTTGTGCACTCGGTGTAGGGGGTGCACGTGTGCAGCCGGAGTGCCGCTCTAGATGTGACTGGACACAGCAGAAGCCAATCAGCAGGTCTGGTGGCTGCAATGGGCACCGCAATCCGCCGATCGTTGTGTGGAGAGACAGAGCAGCGGTGTGCCCACGTAAAAAGAGGTAAACCGCTGATCTCTCAGGAAGCAAAAAAAAATTGATCTTGTGTTTCAGCTAAGCTGAAACACTATCTTTCTTTTCCTCCAGTGTATCCAGTTCCCCCACACAGTTATAAAGCGCCTCCTAGGGACACACCTAACCCTTTGATCGCACCTGGTGTTAACCCATTTCCTGCCAGTGTCATTTATACAGTGATCAGTGCTGGTCCCGAAAAAGTGTCACTTAGTGTCCAATTTGTCCGCCGCAATGTCGCAGTTCCGCAAAAAAAAATTAAAAATGTGCTGGTCGTGGCCACTACTAGTAAATAATAAGATCTAACCACAGAGGTGATCAAATACCACCAAAAAGAAAGCTCTATTGGGGGAAAAAAAACACAACAATTTTATTTGGGTACAACGTCACACGACCGCAAAATTGTCAGTTAAAGCGACGCAGTGCCGTATCGCAAAAAAATGGCCTGGTCAGGAAGTGGGTAAAACCTTCTGTAGCTGAAGTGGTTAAGCTGGTGCCGTGACCACTTCTCTAGGTTTCCTGTTTCAGGGAAACCTTGAAAGCAGGGATTTGAGTTGCGTTTCCCTACACTGTGTGCACATCAATAGTAACACATAGTTCCTCCTCCCTTCTTCAAGCTAACAGACTGGCTGGAGACCGCACTGTCCACTGTTAACTCTTTACTGTGAAAACTAGGCATTCAGGGAAGCAGCAAGGTGAGGGTAGAAGCTAGCAACATTGAAAGTTGTAAACTGCAAGCACAACAGTAAGAATCCTAACAAATAGCTTACTGGGAAATGTTGAAGTATATGTAACCCTGATCTTGTAAAGCAACCCAAAACATCTATGTATGTGCATATATGTATAATATAATCACTATCTTTTTGTGTTAACATAATCTTTAGAGAGCTAGGGATGGAGAAACAGCAGCACACAGATCTTCCCGGCCATCGGCACAGCCAGAAAACTGACCATGCTGGGAAAGGAGTGCTCTCATGCTTACTGTGGTCAGTTTAAAGTAGGACAATAAAAAGTCTGGCAGTATCACCAAGCATTTCACACAAAGAGAGGGGGGGCATGGCCAACTTCCGCGATGCGAGCAGCGGAATATCAGAGCTCTGTCTTGTCCAACAGTATCCTAAAGAAATCCTGCGACCCTTAATAGGATCCTTCTGCCTCTCCAACTCTCCTGCTTACACACAGCCTCACAGGGGATAATTAAGATCGGGAAAGCCAGTGTGGCTGTGCCAGGCTTCCAACCTCCTCTCCCGTCCTGTGTCCTGCAGCAAGATGATGCCAGCTCACCACCTAGCTCGGGAGAATATGCAGCTGCCACGTGTCAGCTCTCAACAGCCTGTTGATGTACTGGGAGAGTCACCAGAGTTCCCTGATCCTGAATTAGATGAGCTGACAATTTATTCTCCCTCAGAGGATGTTGTATCTGTGTCTCACAGCACTGCACACACCACTGCTGATCCCACTTTAACCCAAATAATGGAGGCTATTCAGTATTGTCACACTTCCGCAACTACCCAGATTGACTCAGTCCATCCGGATGGACCTGTCCTTTCTCAAACAAGACGATCGTAACCTCCGTCACAGGATTACTAATGCCGAGAAGCATATAGGTGACTTGGAGGATGAACCACATCCTTTACAAGCTTCTGTGAGTGATCTGCGAAAGGTTCAAGACGCCACCAAGGATAAGCTGACTGACTTGGAGGATCGCCTAAGGCACAACAAACTATGCTTTCTAGGGTTTCCAGAAGGCTCTAAGGGAAGAACAAGATATGTTTTGGCCTCATGCACACAGGGCACCTGTTTAGCCCCTCTGAATGCCAAAGCTCCTGGCAGGATAAAGCTGCTTAAAAATCACGCCCAAAGCTATGCATTCAACACGTGCTTAGATGCATTTAAGTGTGTTCTGGCACAACAAGTGTTTGACTGTTAATGGAATTGGAATGCATTAAACACTCAAACACCTAAATGCGCCTAGCATTTAGGCACGTTCAATGTTTTTTCTGCTCTTCTGCTGCAAAGAAACACCTCCATAACAGATATCACCTCCATGCTTTACTGTAGGAATGGTATTATTTGGAGGGTGAGCTGAAAACAGGCAGAGAGGAGACATGCGGATGACACAGACACGCATTTAGACCACAGTATCTTGGCTCAGCAGCCATGATAATCATGGTCTGTTCTCAGGGGGCAAGACAGGAGCTGGCAGGATCGAACAGATATTGTAAGAGATACAGAAATGCAAAAAGCCAAAGCACCAAGCTGCACCTTGCACTATGAAAAGGGACAGGAGCAGCATATTTATTTTTTGGGGTTAACAAAGGCTTTAATAATAGACTTCACTGTGATTCTAGGTAGGGTTGTCCCGATACCGATACCAGTATCGGTATCAGTACCGATACCGAGTATTTGCGGGAGTACTTGTACTCGGGCAAATGCCTCTGATGCCTGAATAGAATACTTGCCCCCCCGCCGCCGCGTTAATCCCTGTGTGGGAACATTACAGGCAGCTTTCGTTTGAATAGTTGTAATCCCCGCCGTGTATAGACACTCCCCCTTGCTCGAGATTGGACAGATCCGTCCAATCCCGAGCAAGGGGGAGTGTCTATACACGGTGCGGCGGGGATTACAACTATTCAAACGAAAGCTGCCCGTAATGTTCCGGCACGGGGATTAACACGGCGGCATCGGCAGCGGCATCATCATCTTCTAGGTATGGGGGACATGGCTGCAATATGTGGGGGGACATGGCTGGATATATGTGGGGGGACATGGCTGGATATATGTGGGGGGACATGGCTGGATATATGTGGGGGGACATTTAAAAATGGTATTTGGTATCGGCGAGTAGTGTACATGAAAAAAGTATCGGTACTTGTACTCGGTCCTAAAAAAGTGGTATCGGGACAACCCTAATTCTAGGCATTGATAAAGCCTTTGAATTATTTTTTTTTGTATCCATCTCCTGACTTGCCTGTCCACAACTTTATCCCGGTGATCAATTGACAGTGCTTTGCCAACCATAGTTGATTGTTTGCTTCAGTTGCACTACCAGGAACTGAAATGATCCAGAAAAGCTATTTTCATGCTGAATTAATCAAAATGACCACAGCTGATCAGTTGGATGTCAAATGGCTTTGTCTGCCATTGAGAATGCCATTAGCTACATCTGATTTAGTTTACCAGTCATTTTTTAGAAAGGGGGGGTATCCTTTTTCCGATATATATATATATATATATATTTTTTTTTTTTCCTGACATGTTGGAGTTATTACAGCTGGATAAAGCAAAAACTGTGTCCGTCTTCATTTTAGGCTGCAAAGCAACAAAATGTGATGGTTTTAAAGGGTTTTTTTTTTTTCTATACTCATTGTATGTGTGCATGGATACATACGCTTACATAGAGGTGATTTTATGGGCTGAAATAAACACCAAATGCAGTCCTTGGCTGTGAACACTGAGCAAATTTCGATCGGCTGCTGGTTTTCTAGCATGCTTGTTCGGTAGAAGCTGGTCGGACAACTACCTGTACACATGGGCCGAATGTCACCCGGTTTTTCTTCTATACCAGTAGATTTTGGCTATAAGGGGTTGTAAAGGTACATGTTTTTTCACCTTAATGCTGGGGGGGGGGGGGGGGGCAAGTGATACAGCTATAGCCGCAGGCTACATTACGGGAGCGTGTCTGCAAGAACTAACCACCATGGAAGAGAGCTCCCATGAAGGGGGTTAGTTCTTTCGGTGATGAGCCGAGACAGCCGCCGAGGTACTCTATGTGCAAAATCTAATTTATTTTTCTATAAATAACAACCATGTTATAGTCACCTCCTCTGTTGCAGTGGTTTGGCACAGAACAGCCCAGATCCTTCTCTTCTCTGGTCCCTCTTCGGTGCTCCTGGCCCCTCCCTCCTGTTAAGTGCCCCACAGCTAGAAGCTTGCGATGGGGACACCTAAGCCAGGCCACAGCACCTTCTGTCCATTCAGACACAGAGCTGCAACCTGGCTCCATCCCCGTTCTCTCCTCATTGGCTGACTGACTTTGAATGACAGCAGTGAGAGCCAATGGTGCTGCACTGCTGTCTTAGCCAATGAGGAAGGGAGTCCAGGGAAGCCGAGAATCCAACAACATTGCTGTATCTAGATGGGGCTCAGGTAAGTATTAGGGGGGCTGCTACACACAGGCGGCTTTTTATCTTAATGAATAGAATGCATTTACATTAAAACATTGTCTGCCTTTACTCCATTAACCACTTCAATAGCGGCATTTTCACCCTCTTCCTGCCCAGGCCAATTTTCAGCGCTATAACAATTTGAATGACAATTGCGCAGTCATGCAACACTGTATCCAAATTTAATTTGTATACATTTTTTTTTCCCCCACAAATAGAGATTTAATTTGGTGGTATTTAATCACCTCTGCGTTTTTTATTTAAAAAATTTGAAAAAAAACACAAATGAGGGCAAATCCACTTTGCGCTACAAGTGCAAAGTGCACTTGGAAGTGCAGTTACTGTAGATCCGAGGGGGGCATGCAAGGAGAATAAAAAAACAGCATTTTAGCTTGCACATGATTGAATGATAAAATCAGCAGAGCTTCCCCTCATATTTACGGCGACTGCACTTCCAAGTGCACATTCAGTGCAATTTCAAGGGCACTTTGCACTTGTAGTGCAAAGTGGATTTGCCTTTAGTAATTAACCCCCAATACCCTTTACTTTTTGCTATAATAAATATGCTAATTATTTATTTATTTTTAAACATATTTTTCCTCAGTTTAGGCCGATAAGTGTTCTTCTACATATTTTTGGTAGTATAAAAAAAAAATTAAAAAATGTTTTAATCCTGACTGACATTACGGCGGACACATTTGACACTATTTGGGGACCAGTGACATTTATACAGCAATCAGTGCTATAAATATGCACCGATTATTGTATAAATGTCACTGTCAGGGAAGGAGTTAACACTAGGGGGTGATCAAGGGGTAAAATGTGTTACCTAGGGAGTGATTCTAACTGACTAGGGGAGGAGACAGATTGGTGTTCCTATATACTAGGAACACACAATCTGTCTCCTCTCCCCTAACAGGACGTGGATCTGCCCATTCAGAGCACAGAAATCACTTTGGGCGGCCATCTCCCGAGTCCCGAGGGCTTTCACACTGAGGCGATGTGCTGGCGGGAGGAAAAAAAATCTTCTGCAAGCAGCATCTTTGGAGCGGTGTGTATAAAGAACACCCCTATTGAAATCCATGCGTCCGACGCCCTGCATGTAAATTAGGGGGTTGGGCACATGGATTAGGGTGAGACGGCGCCCCTAATGGAGCGGCCGCCACTGCTGAGGTCACACCCAAACACTTTCAGTCTGTATGAAATCAGGCTGGTGTCCTGTCAATATGGGTCCCCCGTCCCCCGTCGGCAAACCGACCTGCCGAAAACTTTTGAGGATGAACTGCTGTTCGTCAGCTGTACACAGTGCCTGCACAATCAACACACCACACCCTGCCGCGCGCACGCTCCCGATGCTCAGGGCGGGTCATTCATTGAATACAACAAGGGCCGGATGCATACAGAAGAGGCCGCATGATGGGCAGTGCTTTTCTCAAAGGGGTGGATGTATTATTGAGAAGCGTGACTACAGGTGATACATTGAAACACATTTTAGTGATGGACGTGTAAAAAATAAAATAAAAAATAAAATCACTGCTCAATAATACACCCTTAGAGAAAAACACTGCCCATCATGCGGCCTCATCTGTATGCATCCGCCCCTTGTTGTATTCAATGAATAACCCGCATCGGAAGCGTGCAGCAGCGTGTGGCGTGTTGATTGCGCAGGCGCCATGTACAGCCGATGAGCAGTTTTTCATCCTCTGCGATTTTTGGCAGCTGCGTTTGCGCTGTCCAGCCTGGGGGCATTATCCGACGGAGGACTCATCTTGTCAGAACACCTAAACTACATAGTTAAAGGTAAATCAAAAGGAAGTTGTATAATGTATGGCCAGCTTAAGACACCAGCCATGGGTCAGGGGAGGGCATGCCCACTGCTGGTAGATCTTCTCCCGCTGGAAGTACTGTCAGCTTCTCTCTCATTTGGTGCTTTAGTAGCACGCTGGGACTTGCAGTCCCTCAGCTGGTCTCCCCAGGTTTCCTCTCTCCCCCTCCCCCTTTACACTGATACCTCCGGAAGTTTTTAGGGGAGACGCTCAGATCCAGGCTCTGCAACCACCGGAGCACATCTCTGGGCACGCCGGTTCTACGCGGGGCTTCGGGGTACGAGGACATGGAGACGGCGGACCGGGACAATCACACTCCACGCTAAGCCGAGCCGCGTTCTCTGCTGCCATAGCAACCGCTGCCATCCTGACAGAGCAGGAAGCGCTAGAACCAATCACAGTCCGGTTCTGTCATTCTGCCCCGCCTCCTTGCACGTGTGGTTTGTAAGGAGGAGCTGATTCTAGGTCATGTGATTGGTGATGTCCAGTACTATTATCCTCCGTCTATAGTATCAGAGAGTACGGTGGACTAAGCATGGGGCGGTCCGCACCGGGTGCCACACACTGGTGGGGTGGGGGGTGTTACCCACCGCACGGGACCCGCCGCAATGATCCCCTTCTCCGTGGCAGCGCAGCGTCGCGCCCGCGGCTCTGATACTGTTGGCTGCGGCCTCCTCCCCCTCCTCCTCCGTACAAGTGCTCTGCTCTGTGAGGCGCGCAGAGTCTGAAGGCAAACTGGAGTCAAGCCACCAGACAGTTCTAAATCAGTGGTCATGCTATCAGACACGCTTTTTTGGTTGGATATACAACACAGGAAATGTAGATATAACATAATATATAAAGTAATGATAACACAGAGTTGTTACACACCCCCCTCTCTGTAATATTTACAATACGGTGTCATTTTACTGTGGAAATTTAAAGATACAGAGCCCCAAATATCAGCCCATTGGTTACATAGTGACATGTTTTTCCAATACTTCAAAATGGGTTTAAAAACAATCCCCTATTGGACCAATACGTTTACAATGCAGATGTGTGATACACACCCCCCTCTATCATATCTTACAATACGGTGTAATTTTTTTTTTTACCAAAAATATGTAGAAGAATACGTATCGACCTAAACTGAGAGAAAAATATATATATATATATATATATATATATATTTTTTTTAAATGGGCTATTTATTATAGCAACAAGTAAAAAATATTGCCTTGTTTTCAAAATTGTCGCTCTATTTTTGTTTATAACGCAAAAAATTAAAATCGCAGAGGTGATCAAATACCACCAAAAGAAAGCTGTATTTGTGGGGAAAAAAGGATGTCAATTTTGTTTGGGAGCCACGTCGCACGACCGCGCAATTGTCAGTTAAAGCGACGCAGTGCCGGAAGCTGAAATTTCACCTGGTCAGGAAGGGGGTTTATGTGCCCAGTAAGCAAGTGGTTAACATCTATTTATTCACAAGTAGACTGTTGTGTTCCCTCCCCCGGATGAATTTCAATATTTTTCATAATTCTCCATGGATTTTGCCATGGATTCTTTTAAATATGAAAGCAACCTTTAAAATACATTTGTATTCATTTTGTATTTTGAGTCTTAAATGATCAATGAGAAACATTTGTTAATCCTTCACAATGAGAATTAAATGGATTTAAGATTAATCAATGGGGTTTTTACAATTCGGCACTGCGTCGCTTTAAAAGACAATTGCGCGGTCGTGCGCCGTGGCTCCCAAACAAAATTTGTGTCCTTTTCTTCCCACAAATAGAGCTTTCTTTTGGTGGTATTTAATCGCCTCTGCGATTTTTATTTTTTGCGCTATATACAAAAATAGAGCGACATTTTTGAAAAAAAACTATTTTTTAATTTTTGTTTGACTAACATTTAGTTTATTTTTTGATTTTTGTTATAACAAAAATTAAAAAATAAACTAAATTTTAGTCAAACATTTAGGCCAAAATGTATTTAGCCACATGTCTTTAGTAAAAAAAAATCGCCATTAAAAAAAAAAAATGGCTACCTAGCGGGAACAGTGACACTAATACAGCGATCAAAAAAATTATCGCTTAGTGACAATGGCAATAAGGAGTGAAAGGGTTAATTAGGGCGGTGATCAAGGGGTTAAAACTTTATTGGGGGGTACGGGCATGGGCATCCACTGACATTTTTTCAGAGGGGGGCGCTTCAGCAGCGGCGATACACAGTCGCATTTTACCCTTTCTTCGACTGCTAGTGGGGGTTAAAAGCGCCCACCCACGTTAAAATGTAAAAACACCCCACTGTGCCCCCTGCATCTTTCAAATTCTCTTTGTCACTACTGTGTACCCCTCTCCACAACTGCACCTCTGGACCCCTTTACATTACACAGCGCCCTGCATCACTGGCCCCCTTTACATTACACAGCACTCCACAGCTCTGGACCCCTTTACATTACACGGCACCCCACAGCTCTGGACCCCTTTACATTACACGGCACCCCTTTCCCTTGACTAAAACACTACACTATATTGACAGTATATTTATTTCAGGTCTAAAAGAGGAACCTTTTGGAATGAGGGACAAATGGATTTGATTCCAGAAGAGGGGCAGGCACTCTAAATAAGGAACAACTAGAGGGGAGGGGAGCGCTGCAGTCACTGCTTAAATCGGCCCTAGGGCCAGTTCGGCCCTGCTCCTGGCTCTTCCTGGCAATTCCGGGGGGGCAAATGACCCCCCTTGCCCTATGGAGCGGACGCCCATGGGTACGGGGGCTACCCTGGACCTAACACTGACTGTCACACTGCCTGTCACACTGACACTAACTGCAGTGATTATACATACATGATCACTGCAATCAGTGACACTGTGACAGGGGGGTGGGGGGGGGGGGCGATCGGAAGGGGTTAAATGTGCCTATGTGTGTGGTGTCAGTGTAGTGTTGGTGCGACTTACTGTGTCAGTCTTCTCTCCTATCGGCGGTTTGAAAATACCGCCGAGGGAGAGCTGGCATCACTTCCTCTGCCTGTGTTTACATTACACAGGCAGAGGAAGTGACACGGCGGCGAGGGAGCCGATTCGCTGGGATCGATCCGGAGGGGGCGGACAGAATCGAGCAGCCGCCCCGTCAAGATGGATACCAGAGGAGGTAAGAGGACCCCCGACCTGCAACAAGGCAGGAACGTACCTGTACGCCCATGTGCCTGTACGTGCCATTCTGTGGACGTACATCTGCGTGTGGCGGTCCTTAAGCGGTTAATAAAAAATAAAAGTATATTAAAAATATATATTTTTTTTAAAAATAAATAAAAGGGGTTGCCATCTGGGGCCCTGGTGGCCTCCGGGCCTCTGGGGACCTCCGGACCCGTAAAAAAAAGGGGGGTTCCCATCCGGGCCCCTGGGGGCCCCCAACAAAAAAAGGGGGGTTCCCATCCGGGGGCCCTGCGCAAATTCGGTGTGACAAAAAGCATTGCAACAAAGTGCTGAGTTTGTTGCAATGCTCCTTTTCTAGCCTAACACTACAACTTATCATTACAGCTATGGTTACTCGGTACAACTAAGCATTACACATTGCCACTATCCGTTACTCATACAACATTATTCACTATGCCATACAACTAGCCATTTACAGCCCTAACAACATGTTTTCTAGTATGTGTGGGGGAAACCGGAGTACTCGGGGAAAACCCACGCAGAGCAGGGAGAACATGCAAACTCCTTCCAGCCAACGTCGGGATTCGAACTTGCGACCTTACAGACCTTATGGCTGGAAAACTGTAGCGCTACCACTACACTAACTGCACCACCAATCAACTATAGTACAAAAAAAAAAATATTCATTGTTTAAAAGTAAAATACCGGTGAGGCAGTGTAATTGGCATCCCAATGGTCTCCCATTGGCATCAACTGCGCATGTGCCGATTTCAGTCCATTCAAATGGAGCGCAGAGCTGCTGCAGGACAACAAGCGGAGTCAGATGAACTCTGCACGTGCCGAGAGCTACTGCCGAAGAACACATGGTAGTTAGCAGAGCTACTGCAGAGGAACAGTGTACCGTGTCACATTAACCATTCACCCGCCGAGAGTTACACTGCATCTGGATGACAGCGGCTGCGAGGTACAGCAACAAGCTGTATAACTACTTAGGGGGGTGGGGGGGCAGTATGTATGTTACAGGGGTCAGTGTGGGGGGGGGCAGTCTGTATGTCACATGGGTCAGTGTGGGAACGGCAGTCTGTATGTCGCTGGGATTGCCTGATGTAAGGGGGGGCTCCGCTGGTGACACCTGATGTAAGGGGGGCTCTGCTGGGATTGCCTGATGTAAGGGGGGGGCTCCGCAGGGGACACCTGATGTAGGGGGGATCCGCTGGGGACACCTGATGTAAGAAGGGGCTCCGCTGGGATTGCCTGATGTAAAGGGGGGGGCTCCGCTGGGGACACCTCATGTAAGGGGGGCTCCGCTGGGATTGCCTGATGTAAGGGGGGGCTCCGCTGGGGACACCTGATGTAAGGGGGGGCTCCGCTGGGGACACCTGATGTAAGAAGGGGCTCCGCTGGGGACACCTGATGTTAGAAGGGGCTCCGCTGGGATCACCTGATGTAAGGGAGGGTCTCCGCTGGGGACACCTGATGTAAGGGGGGGGGCTCTGCTGGGATTTCCTGATGTAAGGGGGGGCTCCGCTGGGGACACCTGATGTAAGGGGCGGCTCTGCTGGGATTGCCTGATGTAAGGGGGGGCTCAGCTGGGGACACCTGATGTAAGGGGGGGGCTCTGCTGGGATTGCCTGATGTAAGGGGGGCTCAGCTGGGGACACCTGATGTAAGAAGGGGCTCCGCTGGGATTGCCTGATGTAAGAGGGGGCTCCGCTGGGGACACCTGATGTAAGGGGGGGCTCAGCTGGGGACACCTGATGTAAGGGGGGGCTCCGCTGGGGACACCTGATGTAAGGGGGGCTCCGCTGGGGACACCTGATGAAAGGGGGGCTCCACTGGGATTGTCTGATGTAAGGGGGGGCTCCGCTGGGGACACCTGATGTAAGGGGGGCTCCACTGGGATTGGGCTCCGCTGGGATTGCCTGATGTAAGGGGGGGCTCCGATGGGGACACCTGATGTAAGGGGGGCTCCGCTGGGATTGCCAGATGTAAGGGGGGGGCTCCGCTGGGAACAACTGATGTAAGGGGGGGCTCCGCTGGGGACACCTGATGTAAGGGGGGGCTCCGCTGGGAATGCCTGATGTAAGGGGGGCTCCGCTGGGATTGCTTGATGTAAGGGGGGGCTCCGCTGGGGACACCTGATGTAAGAAGGGGCTACGCTGGGATTGCCTGATGTAAGAGGGGGCGCCGCTGGGGACACCTGATGTAAGGGGGGGCTCTGGTGGGATTGCCTGATGTAAGGGGGGGGCTCAGCTGGGGACACCTGATGTAAGGGGGGGCTCCGCTGGGGACACCTGATGTAAGAAGGGGCTCCGCTGGGATTGCCTGATGTAAGGGGGGGGCTCCGCTGGGGACACCTGATGTAAGGGGGGGCTCCGCTGGGGACACCTGATGTAAGGGGGGCTCCGCTGGGATTGCCTGATGTAAGGGGGGCTCCGCTGGGGACACCTGATGAAAGGGGGGGCTCTGCTGGGATTGCCTGATGTAAGGGGGGGCTCCGCTGGGGACACCTGATGTAAGGGGGCTCCGCTGGAGACACCTGATGTAATAAGGGGCTCCGCTGGGATTGCCTGATGTAAGGGGGGGCTCCGATGGGGACACCTGATGTAAGGGGGGCTCCGCTGGGATTGCCTGATGTAAGGGGGGGCTCCGCTGGGGACACCTGATGTAAGGGGGGGCTCCGCTGGGATTGCCTGATGTAAGGGGGGGCTCCGCTGGGATTGCTTGATGTAAGGGGGGGCTCCGCTGGGGACACCTGATGTAAGAAGGGGCTACGCTGGGATTGCCTGATGTAAGGGGGGGCTCCGCTGGGGACACCTGATGTAAGGGGGGGCTCTGCTGGGATTGCCTGATGTAAGGGGGGGGGCTCAGCTGGGGACACCTGATGTAAGGGGGGGCTCCGCTGGGGACACCTGATGTAAGAAGGGGCTCCGCTGGGATTGCCTGATGTAAGGGGGGGCTCCGCTTGGGACACCTGATGTAAGTTGGGGCTCCGCTGGGGACACCTGATGTAAGGGGGGCCTCTGCTGGGGACACCTGATGTAAGAAGGGGCTCCGCTGGGATTGCCTGATATAAGGGGGGGCTCCGCTTGGGACACCTGATGTAAGGGGGGGCTCCGCTGGGGACACCTGATGTAAGGGGGGCTCCGCTGGAATTGGGCTCCGCTGGGATTTGGCTCCACTGGGATTGCCTAATATAAGGGGGGGCTTCGCTGGGGACACCTGATGAAAGGGGGGGCTCTGCTGGGATTGCCTGATGTAAGGGGGGGCTCCGCTGGGGACACCTGATGTAAGGGGGGCTCCGCTGGGGACACCTGATGTAATAAGGGGCTCCGCTGGGATTGCCTGATGTAAGGGGGGGCTCCGATGGGGACACCTGATGTAAGGGTGGGGCTCCGCTGGGATTGCCTGATGTAAGGGGGGGGGCTCAGCTGGGGACACCTGATGTAAGGGGGGGCTCCGCTGGGATTGCCTGATGTAAGGGGGGCTCCGCTGGGATTGCTTGATGATGTAAGGGGGGGCTCCGCTGGGGACACCTGATGTAAGAAGGGGCTACGCTGGGATTGCCTGATGTAAGGGGGGGCTCCGCTGGGGACACCTGATGTAAGGGGGGCTCTGCTGGAATTGCCTGATGTAAGGGGGGGGGCTCAGCTGGAGACACCTGATGTAAGGGGGGGCTCCGCTGGGGACACCTGATGTAAGAAGGGGCTCCGCTGGGATTGCCTGATGTAAGGGGGGACTCCGCTGGGGACACCTGATGTAAGGGGGCCTCTGCTGGGGACACCTGATGTAAGAAGGGGCTCCGCTGGGATTGCCTGATATAAGGGGGGCTCCGCTGGGGACACCTGATGTAAGAAGGGGCTCCGCTGGGATTGCCTGATATAAGGGGGGGCTCCGCTGGGGACACCTGATGTAAGGGGGGGCTCCGCTGGGGACACCTGATGTAAGGGGGCTCCGCTGGAATTGGGCTCTGCTGGGATTTGGCTCCACTGGGATTGCCTAATATAAGGGGGGGCTTCGCTGGGGACACCTGATGAAAGGGGGGGCTCTGCTGGGATTGCCTGATGTAAGGGGGGGCTCTGCTGGGGACACCTGATGTAAGGGGGGGCTCCGCTGGGGACACCTGTTGTAATAAGGGGCTCCGCTGGGATTGCCTGATGTAAGGGGGGGCTCCGATGGGGACACCTGATGTAAGGGGGGCTCCGCTGGGATTGCCTGATGTAAGGGGGGGGCTCCGTTGGGGACACCTGATGTAAGGGGGGGCTCCGCTGGGGACACCTGATGTAAGGGGGGGCTCCGCTGGGATTGCCTGATGTAAGGGGGGCTCCGCTGGGATTGCTTGATGTAAGGGGGGGCTCCGCTGGGGACACCTGATGTAAGAAGGGGCTACGCTGGGATTGCCTGATGTAAGGGGGGGCTCTGCTGGGGACACCTGATGTAAGGGGGGCTCTGCTGGAATTGCCTGATGTAAGGGGGGGGCTCAGCTGGAGACACCTGATGTAAGGGGGCTCCGCTGGGGACACCTGATGTAAGAAGGGGCTCCGCTGGGATTGCCTGATATAAGGGGGGGCTCCGCTGGGGACACCTGATGTAAGGGGGGGCTCCGCTGGGGACACCTGATGTAAGGGGGGCTCCGCTGGAATTGGGCTCCGCTGGGATTTGGCTCCACTGGGATTGCCTAATATAAGGGGGGGCTTCGCTGGGGACACCTGATGTAAGGGGGGGCTCCGCTAGGATTGCCTGATGTAAGGGGGGTCTCCGCTGGGGACACCTGATGTAAGGGGGGGGCTCCGCTGGGGACACCTGATGTAAGGGGGGGCTCCGCTGGGGACAACTGATGTAAGGGGGGCTCCGCTGGGATTGTCTGATGTAAGGGGGAGGCTCCGCTGGGGACACCTGATGTAAGGGGGGCTCCGCTGGGATTGGGCTCCGCTGGGATTGCCTGATGTAAGGGGGGGCTCCGATGGGGACACCTGATGTAAGGGGGGTGTCAGGAATGGTCCCCCCTGCTGGTAAATCTGCCTATTATTTTGGCTGCAGTACTGGCCTCCACCAGCGGGGGGTTCTTGGTAATTTGGAGCACACAGCCTTTCCTGCGTTCAGGTGTGACCTGAATGCAATCAGCACGCCTCTATTTATACCCGGCAAGTTCAAACAGAACTCGCCCTGGTATCAGTCTACAACCTTGATCCTGAGCCTGCTACTCTGACCCTGAGCCTGCTTTCTGGACCCGATCCTTATCCTGGACTGCCCTTCCTGCTCTCCCCTTTACCTTGGATCCTGTTCCCCCTGGATTCCTGTCCATCCGTCCGCTCCCTGCTCCGTTGTGTCCGTCCTCACCCATCTTCTGTGATCTCCTGGTATATGACCTTGGCTTGGCTTTTGTTCATGATTTCGGCATTCCCCCTTGACTTATATATATAGGCTTTGTTGTTATATGTGCACTGGTTGTCTTCACCTGTTTTTGTAAATAAACACCTTTTATTTCACTGCATACAGTGTTGGTCTCCTCTGTAGGCACACAGTACTGGTCTATTTAGAATCCTTGACAGGGGGCTCCGCTGGGATTGCCTGATGTAAGGGGGGGGCTCTGCTGGGGACACCTGATGTAAGAAGGGGCTATGCTGGGATTGCCTGATGTAAGGGGGGGCTCTGCTGGGGATTGCCTGATGTAAGGGGGGGCTCTGCTGGGGATTGCCTGATGTAAGGGGGGGCTCTGCTGGGGATTGCCTGATGTAAGGGGGGCTCCGCTGGGATTGCTTGATGTAAGGGGGGGGCTCCGCTGGGGACACCTGATGTAAGAAGGGGCTACGCTGGGATTGCCTGATGTAAGGGGGGGCTCCGCTGGGGACACCTGATGTAAGGGGGGGCTCTGCTGGGATTGCCTGATGTAAGGGGGGGGGGGCTCTGCTGGGATTGCCTGATGTAAGGGGGGGGCTCAGCTGGGGACACCTGATGTAAGGGGGGCTCCACTGGGGACACCTGATGTAAGAAGGGGCTCTGCTGGGATTGCCTGATGTAAGGGGGGCTCCGCTGGGGACACCTGATGTAAGGGGGGGCTCCGCTGGGGACAGCTGATATAAGGGGGGCTCCGCTGGGATTGCCTGATGTAAGGGGGGCTCCGCTGGGGACACCTGATGTAAGGGGGGGCTCTGCTGGGATTGCCTGATGTAAGAGGGGGCTCTGCTGGGATTGCCTGATGTAAGGGGGGCTCCGCTGGGGACACCTGATTTAAGGGGGGCTCCGCTGGGGACACCTGATGTAATAAGGGGCTCCGCTGGGATTGCCTGATGTAAGGGGGGGCTCCGATGGGGACACCTGATGTAAGGGGGGCTCCGCTGGGATTGCCTGATGTAAGGGGGGGCTCCGCTGGGGACACCTGATGTAAGGAGGGGCTCCGCTGGGATTGCCTGATGTAAGGGGGGCTCCGCTGGGATTGCTTGATGTAAGGTGGGGCTCCGCTGGGGACACCTGATGTAAGAAGGGGCTACGCTGGGATTGCCTGATGTAAGGGGGGGCTCCGCTGGGGACACCTGATGTAAGGGGGGGCTCTGCTGGGATTGCCTGATGTAAGGGGGGGGCTCAGCTGGGGACACCTGATGTAAGGGGGGGCTCCGCTGGGGACACCTGATGTAAGAAGGGGCTCCGCTGGGGACACCTGATGTAAGAAGGGGCTCCGCTGGGATTGCCTGATGTAAGGGGGGGCTCCGCTGGGGACACCTGATGTAAGGGGGGGCTCCGCTGGGGACACCTGATGTAAGGGGGGCCTCTGCTGGGGACACCTGATGTAAGAAGGGGCTCCGCTGGGATTGCCTGATATAAGGGGGGGCTCCGCTGGGGACACCTGATGTAAGGGGGGGCTCCGCTGGGGACACCTGATGTAAGGGGGGCTCCGCTGGAATTGGGCTCCGCTGGGATTTGGCTCCACTGGGATTGCCTAATATAAGGGGGGGGCTTCGCTGGGGACACCTGATGAAAGGGGGGGCTCTGCTGGGATTGCCTGATGTAAGGGGGGGCTCCGCTGGGGACACCTGATGTAAGGGGGGCTCCGCTGGGGACACCTGATGTAATAAGGGGCTCCGCTGGGATTGCCTGATGTAAGGGGGGGCTCCGATGGGGACACCTGATGTAAGGGGGGCTCCGCTGGGATTGCCTGATGTAAGGGGGGGCTCCGCTGGGGACACCTGATGTAAGGGGGGCTCCGCTGGGATTGCTTGATGTAAGGGGGGGCTCCGCTGGGGACACCTGATGTAAGAAGGGGCTACGCTGGGATTGCCTGATGTAAGGGGGGGCTCCGCTGGGGACACCTGATGTAAGGGGGGCTCTGCTGGAATTGCCTGATGTAAGGGGGGGGGCTCAGCTGGAGACACCTGATGTAAGGGGGGGCTCCGCTGGGGACACCTGATGTAAGAAGGGGCTCCGCTGGGATTGCCTGATGTAAGGGGGGACTCCGCTGGGGACACCTGATGTAAGGGGGGGGCTCCGCTGGGGACACCTGATGTAAGGGGGGGCTCCGCTGGGGACAACTGATGTAAGGGGGGCTCCGCTGGGATTGTCTGATGTAAGGGGGAGGCTCCGCTCTGGACACCTGATGTAAGGGGGGGCTCCGCTGGGATTGGGCTCCGCTGGGATTGCCTGATGTAAGGGGGGGGCTCCGATGGGGACACCTGATGTAAGGGGGGTGTCAGGAATGGTCCCCCCTGCTGGTAAATCTGCCTATTATTTTGGCTGCAGTACTGGCCTCCACCAGCGGGGGGTTCTTGGTAATTTGGAGCACACAGCCTTTCCTGCGTTCAGGTGTGACCTGAATGCAATCAGCACGCCTCTATTTATACCCGGCAAGTTCAAACAGAACTCGCCCTGGTATCAGTCTACAACCTTGATCCTGAGCCTGCTACTCTGACCCTGAGCCTGCTTTCTGGACCCGATCCTTATCCTGGACTGCCCTTCCTGCTCTCCCCTTTACCTTGGATCCTGTTCCCCCTGGATTCCTGTCCATCCGTCCGCTCCCTGCTCCGTTGTGTCCGTCCTCACCCATCTTCTGTGATCTCCTGGTATATGACCTTGGCTTGGCTTTTGTTTATGATTTCGGCATTCCCCCTTGACTTATATATATAGGCTTTGTTGTTATATGTGCACTGGTTGTCTTCACCTGTTTTTGTAAATAAACACCTTTTATTTTACTGCATACAGTGTTGGTCTCCTCTGTAGGCACACAGTACTGGTCTATTTAGAATCCTTGACAGGGGGCTCCGCTGGGATTGCCTGATGTAAGGGGGGGGCTCTGCTGGGGACACCTGATGTAAGGGGGGGCTCTGTTGGGGATTGCCTGATGTAAGGGGGGGCTCTGCTGGGGATTGCCTGATGTAAGGGGGGGCTCTGCTGGGGATTGCCTGATGTAAGGGGGGGCTCAGCTGGGGACACCTGATGTAAGGGGGGGCTCCGCTGGGGACACCTGATGTAAGAAGGAGCTCCCCTGGGATTGCCTGATGTAAGGGGGGGCTGCGCTGGGAACACCTGATGTAAGGGGGGGCTCCGCTGGGGACACCTGATGTTAGGGGTGCTCTGCTGGGGACACCTGATGTAAGAAGGGGCTCCGCTGGGATTGCCTGATGTAAGGGGGGGGCTCCGCTGGGGACACCTGATGTAAGGGGGGGCTCCGCTGGGGACACCTGATGTAAGAAGGGGCTCCGCTGGGATTGCCTGATGTAAGGGGGGGGGGTCTCCGCTGGGGACACCTGATGTAAGTGGGGTCTCCGCTGGGGACACCTGATGTAAGGGGGGCTCCGCTGGGGCACCTGATGTAAGGGGGGGCTCCGCTGGGGACACCTAATGTAAGGGGGGCCTCCGCTGGGTATTGCAGAGTATTGCACATGGTATTGCAGTGTATTGCAGAGTATTGCATCAAACGCAGCCAGTGTGCCCACCATTTGCAGCCATTTGTACCAATCAAATGGAACCACTTGTGCCCATCATATGCAGTCAGGCGCATCCCCCGGCTGTCACTTCACTAATCCCAAACAAACCTCCCCCCAGGGGGGGAACCCTTGTGTGGCTACACTTATCGAGTGACGACACTTCCTCCCCCGCTTCTCTGTTCCCACACATGCTTCTCTGTTCTGCTCCTCTATCCCCCCCCATAATGCTCTGGTCCCCCATGCGCCTCTGTCCCTCATGATGCTCTGGTTCCCGCAGCGCTCACCTCCTCTCCCTGTCCAGCCCTGGTGTCCTCGTCCTCCTGGGGAGAGAATGGTGTTCCCTACCTCTGGGGAGAGAATGGTGTCCCCTACCTCTGGGGAGAGAATGGTGTCCCCTACCTCTGGGGAGAGAAGGGTGTCATCCTCGGGGGAGAGAATGTCGTCCCCGTCCTCCGGTGTAGAGAATGTTGTCCCCTACCTCTGGGGAGAGAAGGGTGTCTGTCTCCGTCCTAAGGGGAGAGAAGGGTGTCTGTCTCCGTCCTAAGGGGAGAAGGGTGGCACCCTCTGCTCCAACCACCCAAGGATCAGCTCTTCCAATTTTGGCCAACACTGGGGCCCATCTCCTTCAAACAGCCAGGGGTCCACTCCTTCTCTGCCAACCACCCAGGTTCTCTCTCCTTCTCCCCTGGCCACCCAGGGGCCCTCTTCTTCACTAAATGGCCACCCAGGGGCCCTTTCCTTCTCCCACAGACACCCAGGGGCCCTCTCCTCCTCCAAACACCCAGGGGCCCTCTCCTCCTCCAAACACCCAGGGGCCCTCTCCTCCTCCAAACACCCAGGTGCCCTCTCCTCCTCCAAACACCCAGGTGCCCTCTCCTCCTCCAAACACCCAGGTGCCCTCTCCTCCTCCAAACACCCAGATGCCCTCTCCTCCTCCAAACACCCAGATGCCCTCTCCTTCTCCCACGGACACCCAGGGGTCCTCTTCTTCTCCCACGGACACCCAGGGGCCCTCTCCTCCTCCAATCAACTAGGTGCCGTCTTCTTTCTCTCCCTCTTTCTTTCTTTCTCTCCCTTTTTCTTTTTCACTCCCTCTTTCTAGAGTATTGCACACTGTATTACAGAGTATTGCGTATTGCAGAGTATTGCACACGGTTAGGCAGAGTATTGCGTATTGCAGAGTATTGCATACGGTTACAGCAGAGTATTGCACACGGTTACGCAGAGTATTGCACACGGTTAGGCAGAGTATTGCGTATTGCAGAGTATTGCAGAATATTGCATATTGCAGAGTATTGTGTATGCAGAGTATTGCACACTGGTACGCAGAGTATTGCGTATTGCAGAGTATTGCACACGGTATTGCAGAGTATTGTTACAGCAGAGTATTGCACACTGTTACAGCAGAGTATTGCACACTGTTACAGCAGAGTATTGCACACGGTTACGCAGAGTATTGCGTATTGCAGAGTATTGCACTCGGTATTGCAGAGTATTGCGTATTGCAGAGTATTGCGTATTGCACACGGTATTGCAGAGTATTGCGTATTTTTTAAATTTATTTTATTTTTTATTAAAGGGAGATTTTTTTTAGAGGGTCCGGAGATACCCGGGGCCCCAGATGACAACCCCCCTTATATAACCCCCCTTATATATTTTTTTTTATAAAAAAATAAATTAGAAAAAGGGGGGTTGCCATCCGGGGGCCCTGGGGACCTCTAAAAAAAAAAAATGGCCCTTTAGCCACTTAAGGACCGGACCAATATGCTGGTAAATGACCCAAGGGGTTTTTACAATTCGGCACTGCGTTGCTTTAAAAGACAATTGTGCGGTCGTGCGACGTGGCTCCCAAACAAAATTTGTGTCCTTTTCTTTTTCCCACAAATAGAGCTTTCTTTTGGTGGTATTTGATCGCCTCTGCGATTTTTATTTTTTGCGCTATATACAAAAATAGAGCGACATTTTTGAAAAAAACTGTTTTTAAATTTTTGTTATAAGAAAAATCAAACTAAATTTTAGTCAAACATTTAGGCCAAAATATATTCAGCCACATGTCTTTAGTAAAAATAAATCGCCATTAAAAAAAAAAAAATAGCTACCTAGCGGGAACAGCGACACTAATACAGCGATCAGAAAAATGATCGCTTAGTGACACTGGCAATAAGGAGTGAAAGGGTTAATTAGGGTGGTGATCAAGGGGTTAAAACTTTATTGGGGGGTATGGGGGCTACCCTGGACCTAACACTAACTGACTGTCACACTGACACTAACTGCAGTGATCATACATACATGATCACTGCAAACAGTGACACTGTGACAGGGGGGTGGGCGATCGGAAGGGGTTAAATGTGCCTATGTGTGTGGTGTCAGTGTAGTGTTGTTGCGACTTACTGTGTCAGTCTTCTCTCCTATCGGCGGTTTGAAAATACCGCCGAGGGAGAGCTGAATCACTTCCTCTGCCTGTGTTTACATTACACAGGAAGAGGAAGTGACACGGTGGCGAGGGAGCCGATTCGCTGGGATCGATCCAGAGGGGGCGGACAGAATCGGGCAGCCGCCCCTCAAGATGGATCCCCAGAGGAGGTAAGAGGACCGCCGCAACCTGCAACAAGGCAGGGACGTACCTGTATGCCCATGTGCCTGTACGTGCCATTTTGTGGACGTACATCTGCGTGCGGCGGTCCTTAAGCGGTTAATAAAAAATAAATAAAATACAAGGGGTTGCCATCTGGGGCCCTGGTGGCCTCCGGGCCCCTGGGGACCCCCGGGCCCCTAAAAAAAAGGGGGATTCCCATCTGGGCCCCTGGAGACCCCCGGGCCCCTAAAAAAAAGGGGGGTTCCCATCTGGGCCCCTGGGGACCCCCGGGCCCCTAAAAAAAGGGGGTTCCCCTCCGGGCCCCTTACAGGTGTACTGCCTGTACCCCCCTGTTTGTCACTATTGGACATGTTGGGTATCAATTTACTTGCCATATTATCTTTCACAATAAAAAAAAGTTGGGCTAACTTTACTGTTGTTTTATTTATCTTTTATTTTATTTTTCCCAAGAAATTGCGCTTGCAGGAGGACCGCTGCGCAAATTCGGTGTGACAAAAAGCATTGCAACAAAGTGCTGAGTTTGCAATGCTCCTTTTCTAGCCTAACACTACAACTTATCATTACAGCTATGGTTACTCGGTACAAAAAAGCATTACACATTGCCACTATCCGTTACTCATACAACATTATTCACTATGCCATACAACTAGCCATTTACAGCCCTAACAACATGTTTTGTAATATGTGTAGGGGAAACCGGAGTACTCGGGGAAAACCCACGCAGCGCAGGGAAAACATGCAAACTCCTTCCAGCCAACGTCAGACTTGCGACCTTACAGACCTTATGGCTGGAAAACTGTAGCGGTACCACTACACTAACTGCAGCACCAATTAACTATAGTAAAAAAAAAAATATTTGTTGTTTAAAAGTAAAATACCGGTGAAGCAGTGTAATTGGTATCCCAATGGTCTCCCATTGGCATCAACTGCGCATGTGCCGATTTCAGTCCATTCAAATGGAGCGCAGAGCTGCTGCAGGACAACAAGCGGAGTCAGATGAACTCTGCACGTGCCGAGAGCTACTGCCGAAGAACACATGGTAGTTAGCAGAGCTGCTGCAGAGGAACAGTGTACCGTGTCACATTAACCATTCACTCGCCGAGAGTTACACTGCATCTGGATGACAGCAGCTGCGAGGTACAGCAACAAGCTGTATAACTACCTGGGGGGGGGCAGTCTGTATGCAGGGCCGACTGACCATTCGGTCATTCGGGCAGTGACCGAGGACCCCGTGCCACTAGGGGGCCATCGGTCAGCCTCAGTAAAACTAGGGACAGTATGTCAAAACTCTGTGTATTTTTACATCTGTTCTTAAAATGTCTGAGACTGACATTATTTTGATGTAAAAATCGGGAGTTTATAGCTGCCCTGCCTCTGCACTGCCCTCTCAGCCAATAGGAGCAAGCTGTACACGCCCCCTTCCACGCTTTTTTGACACAGAAGCAGGAGAAACTGCTGGAGGAGAGGAGAGAAGAGGGAGGTGGGGTCACAGCCTGCAGTGTGGGACGGACTGCTGCCTGATACTGGAGTCAAGCCATCAGACAGTTCTAAATCAGTGGTCATGCTATCAGACAGGTTTGTTTGCTTGTATACACAACACAGGAAAACTAGATATAACATAATATAATATATAAAGTAATGATTACACAGAGTTGTTACACATACACACCCCCCTCTCTATATTATATTGTAAATATTAAAATTTTACTGTGGAAATTTAAAGGTACAGAGCCCCAAATATCAGCCCATTGGTTACATAGGGCCTTTTTTTCAATTTTGTTTGGGAGCCACGTCGCTCGACCACGCAATTGTCAGTTAATGCGACGCAGTGCCGGAAGCTGAAATTTCACCTGGTCAGGAAGGGGGTTTATGTGCCCAGTAAGCAAGTGGTTAACATCTATTTATTCACAAGTAGACAGTTGTGTTCCCTCTCCCGGATGAATTTCAATATTTTTCATAATTCTCCATGGATTTTGCCATGGATTTTTTTTAAATATGAAAGCAACCTTTAAAATACATTTGTATTCATTTTGTATTTTGAGTCTTAAATGATCTATGAGAAAAATGTGTTAATCCTTCACAATGAGAATTAAATGGATTTAAGATTAATCAACGAGAGATCATTTTTAGGCATCAACAGTGACCATGCTGGTGTTGTATACGAATATGTTTTATTGTTACAATATGTAAATTCTTAGATTTAATATAAGATGTTTTTCATAATATATAATTATGAAAACATACATTTTCGATGAATGGGCTAATATTTAGTTACATAGTTAGTCAGGTTGACAAAAGACACAAGTCCATCTAGTTCAACCATAAAAAAAAAAATAATAATAATAATAATAATATCCTACAATCCCATATGCCCAACTCCATACCCACAGTTGATCCAGAGGAAGACAAAAAAAAAACAGAAGAGCGATGATCCAATTTGCAAAAGCAGGGGAAAAAATTCCCTCCTGATGCCCTCAGAGGCAATCGGATATTCCCCGTATCAACTTTACCTACAAATCTTAGTACTCAGTTACATTATGTACATTTAGGAAAGAATCCAGGCCTTTCTTATAGCAATCTACTGATCTGGGAGTCTGAGGGAGTCTGTTCCGCATTATCTCGGCTCTTACTGTGAAGAAACCTTTCCGTATTTGGAGGTGAAATCCCTAATCCTCAATGTAAAGTGTGCCCCCTTGTCCTCTGTGTTAACTGTAAAGTTAATAACTCAACACCAAGTTCACTATATGGACCTCTTATATATTTGTACATGTTGATCATATCCCCCCTTATTCTCCTCTTCCCAAGAGTGAATACATTCAGTTTTTCTAATCTTTCCTCATAGCTGAGCTCCTCCATGCCTCTTATCAGTTTAGTTGCCCTTCACTGCACTTTCTCCAGTTCTCCGATATCCTTTTTGAGAACTGGTTCCCAAAACTGAACTGCATATTCCAGATGAGGTCTTACTAATGATTTGTACAGATTATGTCTCTCTCCCTGGAGTAGGACTTAAATCACTTTGGAAACCGCAGCTTGGCATTGCATGCCATTATTGAGATTATGATCAACTGAAACCCCCAGATCCTTCTCCACTACAGATCCCCCACAGTAAAATTACACCTTATTGTAAGATTTCATAGAGGGGGGTGTGTATGACACATCTGCATTGTAAACGTATTGGTCCAATGGGGGAATTTGTTTGTAACCCATTTTGAAGTATTGGAAAAAATGTCACTATGTAACCAATGGGCTGATATTTGGGGCTCTGTATCTTTAAATTTCCACAGTAAAATTACACTGTATTGTAAGATATGATAGAGGGGGGTGTGTATGACACATCTGCATTGTAAACGTATTGGTCCAATGGGAGAATTTTTTTTAAACACAGTTTGAAGTATAGGAAAAAATGTCACTATGTAACCAATGGGCTGATATTTGGGGCTCTGTATCTTTAAATTTCCACAGTAAAATTACACCGTATTGTAAATATTACAGAGAGGGATGTATGTGTAACAACTCTGTGTAAGGGGTGGGGGTGTACTGTATATGAGGGGTGTACTGTATATGAGGAGAAGGTTCTGTATTGTGGGGGGGTGTTCTGTATGGGGGGTTCTTTATTGTGGGGAGGTGTTAGTATAGGGGGGGGTCTGTATTGTGGGGGTTCTGTATATGAGGGGGGTTCTGTATTGTGGGGGGGTGTTCTGTATAGGGGGGTTACTGTATATGAGGGGGGGTCTGTATTGTGGGGGGGTTGGGTTCTGTATATGAAGGAGGGTTCTGTATAGGGGGGTTACTGTATATGAGGGGGGTCTGTATTGTGGGGGGGGGGGTCGGGTTCTGTATATGAGGGGGGGTTCTGTATTATGTGGGGGGTACTGTATATGGGGGGGGTCTGTATTGTGAGAGGGGGTACTGTATATGAGGGGGGTTCTGTATTGTGGGGGGAATGTTCTGTATATGAGGGGTGTACTGTATATGAGGAGGGGGTTCTGTATTGTGGGGGGGTGTTCTGTATAGGGGTGTTCTGTATTGTAGGGGGGTGTTAGTATAGGGGGGTTCTGTATATGAGGGGGGTTCTGTATTGTGGGGGGTTTTCTGTATAGGGGGGTTACTGTATTTGAGGGGGGGTCTGTATTGTGGGGGGGTTGGGTTCTGTATATGAGGGGGGGTTCTGTATTGTGGGGGGGTTCTGTGTATGAGGGGGGGTTCTGTATTGTGGGGGGGGTTCTGTATTGTGTGGGGGTGTTCTGTATAGGGGTACTGTATATGGGGGGGTCTGTATTGTGAGAGGGGGGTTACTGTATATGAGGGGGGTCTGTATTGTGGGGGGGGGGTCGGGTTCTGTATATGAGGGGGGGTTCTGTATTATGTGGGTGGTACTGTATATGGGGGGGTCTGTATTGTGAGAGGGGGTACTGTATGTGAGGGGGGTTCTGTATTGTGGGGGGAGTGTTCTGTATATGAGGGTTGTACTGTATATGAGGAGGGGGTTCTGTATTGTGGGGGGGTGTTCTGTATAGGGGTGTTCTGTATTGTAGGGGGGTGTTAGTATAGGGGGGGTTCTGTATATGAGGGGGGTTCTGTATTGTGGGGGGTGTTCTGTATAGGGGGGTTACTGTATTTGAGGGGGGGTCTGTATTGTGGGGGGGTCGGGTTCTGTATATGAGGGGGGGTTCTGTATTGTGGGGGGGTTTTGTGTATGAGGGGGGGGTTCTGTATTGTGGGGGGGGGGGTTCTGTATTGTGTGGGGGTGTTCTGTATAGGGGTACTGTATATGGGGGGTCTGTATTGTGAGAGGGGGGTACTGTATATGAGGGGGGTTCTGTATTGTGGGGGGGGAGTGTTCTGTATAGGGGGGTACTGTATATGAGGGGGGGTTCTGTATAGGGGGGTTCTGTATTGTAGGGTAGTGTGCTGTGTAATGTAAAGGGGCCCAGAGGTGCAGGTTGATGTGTAATGTAAAAGGGTCCAGAGGTGCAGGTTGCTGTGTAATGTAAAGGGGTCCAGAGGTGCAGGGTGCTGTGTAATGTAAAGGGGTCCAGAGGTGCAGGGTGCTGTGTAATATAAAGGGGTCCAGAGGTGCAGGTTGCTGTGTAATGTAAAGGGGTCCAGAGGTGCAGGGTGCTGTGTAATGTAAAGGGGTCCAGAGGTGCAGGGGGCTGTGTAATGTAAAGGGGTCCAGAGGTGCAGGGGGCTGTGTAGTGTAAAGTGGTTCAGAGGTGCAGGTTGCTGTGTAATGTAAAGGGGCCCAGAGGTGCAGGTTAATGTGTAATTTAAAAGGGTCCAGAGGTGCAGGGTGCTGTGTAATGTAAAGGGGTCCAGAGGTGCAGGGTGCTGTGTAATGTAAAGGGGTCCAGAGGTGCAGGTTGCTGTGTAATGTAAAGGGGCCCAGAGGTGCAGTGTGCTGTGTAATGTAAAAGGGTCCTGGGGTGCAGTGTGCTGTGTAATGTAAAGGGGCCCAGAGGTGCAGGTTAATGTGTAATGTAAAAGGGTCCAGAGGTGCAGGGTGCTGTGTAATGTAAAGGGGTCCAGAGGTGCAGGGTGCTGTGTAATGTAAAAGGGTCCTGAGGTGCAGTGTGCTGTGTAATGTAAAGGGGCCCAGAGGTGCAGGTTAATGTGTAATGTAAAAGGGTCCAGAGGTGCAGGTTGCTGTGTAATGTAAAGGGGTCCAGAGGTGCAGGGTGCTGTGTAGTGTAAAGTGGTTCCGAGGTGCAAGGGGCTGTGTAGTGTAAAGTGGTTCAGAGGTGCAGGTTGCTGTGTAATGTAAAGGGGCCCAGAGGTGCAGGTTAATGTGTAATGTAAAGGATCCAGAGGTGCAGGGTGCTGTGTAATGTAAAGGGGTCCAGAGGTGCAGGGTGCTGTGTAATGTAAAGGAGCCCAGAGGTGCAGGGTGCTGTGTAATGTAAAGGAGCCCAGAGGTGCAGGGTGCTGTGTAATGTAAAGGAGTCCAGAGGTGCAGGGTGCTGTGTAATGTAAAGGGTCCAGAGGTGCAGGGTGCTGTTTAATGTAAAGGGGTCCAGAGGTGCAGGGTGCTGTGTAATGTAAAGGGATCCAGAGGTGGGGGCATACGCCCTGAAATCTAGGTGGGAAGGTGTCGTGGGCCCCATAGCAGACGATGAATGGAGTGACGCTTTAGACACATGCAAACTGGTCTCCCCTAAATTATCTGATCGGCTGACTCAGATATTTATAATGCACAGAGCGTATCTCACGCCATTACGACTATCAAAATACAAAAGTGACTCCTCGTCTACATGTCCGATGTGTACCCGGGAGACAGGTACCTTCTTCCACCTCCTGTGGAGCTGCCCTAGGGTGCAGGCCTTCTGGTCCCAGGTTGTAAAGTTCCTCCATGACACCATGGGGTCCCCTATAACCCTGGAGCCAAAATGGTGTCTCCTGGGAATCTTCCCTAACCCCAACGGTAATAAATTCTCTAAAATATTCTTACACAAAACGCTTTTCTCTGCTCGCAAGGTGGTTGCTAGACTGTGGATGAGACCTGCCCCGCCCGATGTTTCACACTGAATTGCGGAGGTTAATTTAACCCTACCTTACAAAAAATGTATATACTCTCACAGGGGTTGCCCATCTAAATACGAGAAAGTGTGGGGTGGGTGGCTCAAGGCTGCAGACACGTGTGTATAGATAGGTGGACCGTTGCCTGATACGACGGATCCTTCCTTTGGCCGAGGAGGGGGTGTATTTGTATTTGTTTTAAGGGACCGGGACCCTGAACAGCATGTGATGCTTAAATTCTATAACGATGTACTGTTTTTGGCACCAATTGTGTGGTTTATTGATTCATGTTTCTGTCAATAGGGAATGTAGACGTATCTAAATGTTAGAAGATACTTGTTGGATTGTTATGGCATCCTCTTTATATGTACTGCATGTATCTTCTCCTTTTTCCTTAATAAAAGATCTTTTGGATAAAAAAAAGGGGGGTCCAGAGGTGCAGGGTGCTGTGTAATGTAAAGGGGTCCAGAGGTGCAGGGTGCTGTGTAATGTAAAAGGGCCCAGAGGTGCAGGGTGCTGTGTAATGTAAAGGGGTCCAGAGGTGCAGGGTGCTGTGTAATGTAAAAGGGCCCAGAGGTGCAGGGTGCTGTGTAATGTAAAGGGGCCCAGAGGTGCAGGGTGCTGTGTAATGTAAAGGGGTCCAGAGGTGCAGGGTGCTGTGTAATGTAAAGGGGTCCAGAGGTGCAGGGTGCTGTACAGGAGATGGTCAGAGATTGCAGACATGATACAAGCGATCAATGCAGCCTCACCAGTGCCCATCAATGCAGCCTCACTGTGCCCATCTGCAGCCTCACTGTGCCCATCTGCAGCCTCACTGTGCCCATCTGCAGCCTCACTGTGCCATCTGAAGCCTCTCTGTGCCCACCTGCAGCCTCATCAGCACCTTGATTACACCGAGCAGGAAGCTCCCGCTGTGTTATGGACTTAGGGTCTGAACTGTTTGGTCGGCCGTCCACTCACTGTAACAAAGCCCCGCCTCCTAGATCGTGATAGACGGAACACTGATCCAATATCCAGGCAACACAGTTTAGGAGGCGGGCCTTTGTTACAGTGAGTACATGGCCGTCAAACAGTCCAGATCTGTCAGGGTCCCAGTTCCGTCAGGCATAGAATTGTGCACATGCGCGGTAGAACAGCACTACCGCACGAATTGCATGCGCAGTTCGGCAGCGCGCTGTGCACACGGACGCGCGCACGAGCATGCACGCACACGGGCCCCTCAGAACCAATCAGAGGCCTGACCGTCCTTCTTAATCAGCTCTTTCCCTTGGACTGGTTGCTAGTTTGTCATCAACTACTGTGTGTTTTTCCTGTTGCTGTGACCTTGTTTGACCTGGAACTTCTTGACGACTCTCCTCTCACCTGGAACTTCGGACCTCTTGGCTTACGTACCCTAGATTGCTGCTGTCTCCAGCCCCTGACCCCTGGCCTGAACCTTTGGACTTTCTCTGCCTTCTCCAACCCTTGACCTACGGCTTGTTTCCCGGATTTGTTTCCAACCCCTGCCCTTGCCTACGAACTCTGAGTGTAGTTGCCTACTCTTCAACTGTCATCAGTGATTTACCTGCTCAGCTACTACCCACTCTGGTACCGGTGCCTCCTTGTGCCTTCCCTCCTCTGTTCCCATTCCAGAGGGCAGACTGCGCTGGGTCGCAAAGGTGAGCCGCCCTCAGCATCTCGGTAAGTACGGTTCCTGATAAGATCCCTCCTCCATAATACAGCAAGAGATTCCACATTAATGAGTGGAGATAAATCACTCCACCAGGGAAGGCTGGCCAGGACTTGAGCCAGCACCGACATGCGGGAGGTGATCTTCCACTCAAAACATAAGAAATAGTCCCTCCCACAAGAACATTTACAAAGTTTCTAGTTGGAGTTTTCTTTTTCTTTTTTTAATTCTGCATGCATTTTGCTGTCAGATTGCCCGGACCCCCCTACTGGCCGGGCCCAGTACAACAGGGCCAGTTGTACTGGCTTACCAGCGGCCCTGCTAGTGGGGGGTCATCATTCCCTCAGTCAACATAGTGCCTCTGAAGGGAAATTGGACCGCAACGCGGTGGGAGGGGGGTGAGCACGTTCTCCACCAAGTACTAAGTCGTTTTTTGCTCAAATACTTATTTTACGCACTGAACTGAAACTTAATTTATAACATTTGTATCCTGTGTTTTTTCTGGATTTTTGGTTGATATCTCAGATGTCAGCGGTGACATGTCCGCTGACATCCGACCCGCTAAAATCAGACGGATGGCGATACATCCATGGCGGATCGGATCAGGTGAGATCTCTCCATAGGGGACAGCGGTGCTCGACAAGCCCCTCCCCGCTCAGTGAGCAGAGAGGGACCTGTCATCTGGCTCAGCAGGGATCAACGGAGAAATCTCCTGCTGAGCTGGCGGACCACTGCAAGCGGATTCGCCCCATGTGAAAGGAGCCTTATTCAGAGCCTAATGCAAATATTGAATATTGGCAGCACTATTTATCCTAAATGATAGGTTTCCACCCTATTAACCTTTATAGATAGCACTAGAGTTGCCACCTCATCCCTTTAAAACTGAACACATATTAACCACTTCTCTACCGTGCAGGCGTAGCGCATCTCAGATGCACTACGCCGACGTAACACGGAGCGGGAAGTACCGTATTCCCTAAGCAAATGCGCTCCAAGATGCGCCTGCGTAGCGGAAATTCTTTGGCGTAATCCGGCGCAACTCCAAAGTAGGAGGGAAGTGGGCGTGTTGCATTCTAATGAAGCGTGACCCCATGCAAATGAAGGCCGGGACGAACGGAGCATGCGCCGTGACGTGGATGACCCGCGCCGTGATGTGGTTGACCCGCGCCGTGACGTGGATGCCTTCTGCGCATGCGCAAAGCCTCCCTACGATTCGCCGGCGCAGGGTATATAATGCGCCCACACATGCGCCCGTGCAGCGCAAAAGTCTCCCATTTTTTGGATTGTCACGGGAAAACTTTGTGCTGTACCATGGCTTCTGTTGGGAAGGAGAGGAGGAAGAAAAATTTCTCCCCAGAGGAGAGGGCCATCGTAATATCAGCCATGGAAAAGTACGATTCCAGGCTCCATGGTGCTGACAGTGCCCGGACCAGCAAGTCCCGGAGGGATCAAATCCTGATGAAGGTGGCTTGCCAAGTGAATGCCCTCTCACATGAGATCCGGACCCCGCAGGATATTCAAAAAAAGATGAATGACCTGCGGCGTCTGGTCAAGGGCAAGCTGGCTGGAATGAGTCGGCATGCCAGGGGCACTGGAGGGGGCCCACCCTGTACCATCCGCCTGACTGAGGAGGAGAAGGTGGTTGCCCGCTGCCTGCAGAGGGAGCAGGTTGAGGGAGTTGGGGGCTATGAGTCTGTTGTGCCAGCCCTGAGGACAGGTAAGTGTGTTTCATATACTCTCTGTTGTGTAGCATGTGTGGGGGTGGAAGGGAACATGTGCCAAGTGTGTGGGTCCACCAACATGGGCATCTTCTGTGTCATCCACAGATGTGCAGGAGGGAGCGGGGCCATCTGTGGCTGCCAGGGCCCATCCGGAGACATCCCCCGAACATCCAGTCCCTCTGGCTGCCCCCCTGGAAGAGGACTTGTTGGAGGGAAGTGGGCACACCTCTACGGAGGAGGCGGTTGAGGAGGAGCTCGTCGACCAGGACCAGGAGCTCTACCTGATTTTGGAGGAGGACCATGGGTTGCCCGGACCAGCCCAAGCTATCCCCCCATCTTTTTCAAGCCCCTCAGTGTCCACCCCCAACCTCTCCAGTCCCTCTCTTTCCACCCCCCTCATCTCCGGCCCCTCAACATCCTCCCCTTATGCCAGGTCCCCTGCCACTCCCCGGAAGGCGACTTGCAAGACCAGGGGTGTTCCCAAGGTCCTGCCGGAGCAGCTGGCCAGGCAGCAGGACCAGCAGAATCGCCACCTTTCTGAGGTTGTGGGGGAGATGAGGCGCCTGGCCGACAGCATGGCCTCCTCGGATGCCATTACTGATGCCATCCTGGATGTCGCTGGCAACAGTGCAGCGACAGTCACCAGCCTGGGGGAGCTGCAGGCGATCACCTCCGACCTTGTGGGGGAGGTCAAAGGTCTGCGTGTCGCTGTCCAGGACCAGAATGCTCTGCTCACACGCATTGCGGTTGCCTTGGAGGGCATACAGGCAGCCAGGGAGGGACGTGGGGATGCTTCTCCTCCACCTGCTATCCCACCCCCCCCCACCTGTAGCTACCCCCAGGCAAGTGAGGGGCAGGAGCCATGGCACCAGGCGGAGCCCACGCCAGGCCCATTAATTATTTGATTTTTTTATTTTGCTCTGGTGAAGAGCTTTTTATTTTTTACTTTTTGCTCTGGTGAAGAGCTTTTTATTTTTTTGCTTTTTGCTCTGGTGAAGAGCTTTTTATTTTTTTGCTTTTTGCTCTGGTGAAGAGATTTTTATTTATTTTCTTGATACTGCACACGGTGCAGTGTGAATGGTGTGTGAATGTGGGGGTGGCACTCCTGCCAGTAATGGGTGTCACCCTCGGCCGTTGGGGAGAAGTTATCCCCACGGCTGTGTGAATGGTGTATGAATGGACAGCAACATCATTGGGGCCTTGACGCGGCGTTGCTGCTCCCAAGTCCTACATGCTGGACTTGGGCTAATCCAATGTGATGTGGATGTGGGGTGTGTGATCTAGGGACCACAGTGGTGTACACGCGTGCATTGTCTGTGTGCCATGATGAATGTGTGTGTTTAACGGTCAAAGATTCGTAACACGAGGCAACTCCTGACTGCTCTTCCATCAGCAGATGGGGTCTCCTCTGGCAGGGGGGGGCTGTCTGGTTGGGGGGTCAGGTCATCACGTAGGGCAATCTGCAGGCCTTTTCTCATGGCAAAGTTGTGCAGAATGCAACATGCACCTATGATCTGACCCACAAAGTTTGGGGAATACAACAGGGCCCCCCCAGACTTATCCAGGCATCGGAAACGGGACTTCAGGATTCCAAATGTGCGCTCAACCACTGCACGGGTTTTGATGTGTGCTTCATTGTATCTTCTCTCTCCTCTGGTTTGGGGATTCCGAAAAGGAGTCATGAGATGGGGTCCAAGTACATATGCAGTCACCTGTAAGGGAAAAGACAGGAGGATATATATATATATATATATATATATATATATATATATATATATATATATATATATATATATATATTAAAAGAAATATATAAAAAAAGTATTTTTTTTTATAAAACAAGTTTTTTTTTTATAAAAAAGGGGGGTTGTCATCCGGGGCCCTGGGGAACTACGGGCCCCTGGGGACCTCCAGACCTCTAAAAAAAAAATTGGCCCTTTAATAAAAAATAAAATAAAAATATATAAAATAAATATATATTTTTATTTAAAAAAAAAGGGGGTTGTCATCTGGGGCCCTGGGGGCCTCCGGGTCCCTGGGGACCCCTAAAAAAAATTGGCCCTTTAATACAAATATATTTAAAAAAATTGGCCCTTTAATAAAAAATAAAAATATATAAAATAAATATATTTTTTTTATTTAAAAAAAAAAAAAAGAAAAAAGGGGGGGTTGCCATCTTGGGCCCTGGGGACCTCCGGACCCCTAAAAAAAAAATGTTTTTTTTTTAAAGGGGGTTGCTTTGGGCCCCCAACAGTAAAAGGGCCCTGGGCAGCTGCCCCTGTTTTCCCTATGGTAGAGACGGCCCTGACCAAGCTATGTGAAGACTGAAGACCTGGGAATCAAACCCTCGGGAAGTCCCAACACTGAGAATGAATGGCACCAAATTGCACAAATCACATTGGGGCCTTGGCTGTGCCCATGTAGCCATTGCGTCTCAATTGGCAGCAATTGGACTGCCTGCAGGATGATGCACAGAACACCAGTGCAGGTAAACATGGGTGTACAGTTATGTAAGCCCCATGAAAAATAATGCCTTACTGTATGTAGCATTCTCTATACCAGGGTTTCTCAACTTTAGTCCACAAGGCGCCCCAACGGGTCATGTTTTCAGAATTTCCCTCAAATGAAATGGCTGTGGTAACTACTAAGGCAGTGAAACTGATCAAATCACATGTGCAAAATAATGGAAAGCCTGAAAACATTACCTGTTGGCGTACCTTGAGGACTGGAGTTGAGAAATACTGCAGCACCATGGTGTGAACAAGTTAGTAGACTAGGGCAGTGGTCATCAACCCTGTCCTGCAGGGCCCACTAACAGGCCAGGTTTGCAAGATAACTGAAATACATCACAGGTGATATCATTTGCTGCTCAGTGATTGCAGTATTCCAGTCTGCATCTCCCCAAGGTAATACATAAAACCTGGCCTGTTAGTGGGCCCTGAGGACAGGGTTGATGACCACTGGACTATGGGAGCCAATGCATTTAATCATTTTTTTGTTTTCAGTCAGCAGGCATGGCATGCTTTAGGGTTCCCAGGGGGGCACTACTTGATAATGTTAGGATAACTAGTCCTATGCTTATTTTTTCAAAGCTTAAGCCAGCCATACATGGATAACAATTTGAGGGGTTCATAAGGGACTGGCCAAATTTCAAGCCATGTATGGGCAGGCTAATTGTACACAAGTCAATCGGTCAATCGACCACAAGCCTGCTGTTTTTTTCCCCCGAATTTTATAACTGATTGTTGTATTTTGACAGCAGGGAAGACTTCTTACTGTCAGAATACAATACTACAGCGGAAAGGATTTTCTCATCCACCTCGAATCTGTGGATGGGGGAATTGGATCTTTTCTTTTTCATTTAACCCGCTGATTGGAAAAAAAAATTTATCAATGTGTCTTAGTTGCCATGGTGCTTATAAAAAGTATTATGTAAAACATTTTTTTTTCTCTGCCAGTAGATACACTGCTAACACTTTTACTTTGCAACCCTACCTATTCCACACTTACAAGTTTAAACAGGACTTGAAAGCAAGACTTCAATATTTTTTTAATCTTTCCATCTATTAAATCTTCTGCCCTTGTTTTAATTTTGGATAGTAAAACATTTTATTTAACATAGGTTTCATTTAGGTATACAGTATATGTGAGAGATCAACATCAACTCTTATCAATGTTTGTGTAGAAAAAAATATTTTTCCTAGTTATAGTTTAAAATTATCATGGGTACAGGTTTACCATGGGCGCAACATTTTTGATACTCTTATAACAGTGCTGACTGGAAACAATTGACTCCATTTAAAAATGATCTAATGTGATCTAAAGTCCTGTACACACAGCCGGGAATCCCGTCAGGAAAAAAAACGTTGGTTTTCCTGGCGGGATTCCTGGCAGACTTTCCTTGCACGGACGGCCATTCAAAAGAACCGCCGTTCTTTTGAATGCCAATAATGCAGTGACGTCATCGACTATGACAAGACTGCGCTCGTCACATTCAATGCCGTTGCCAACATCTTGCTACACCCTACACTACCTTTGTATACTACCGCGCATGCGTCAAAGTCTTTTTTCGAGTATGCGCGGGTTTACCTGGGGACAGGTAAGCATATGCACTCATGGTTTTCTCCGCAGAAAACACTCTGCCGAAAATCCCAACGAGAAAATAGAGAGCAGGTTCTCTATTTTTCTCGTTGGGTTTTCTCGCCAAGAAAGCATATACACGCACGGTTTTCTCGGCAAAAAGCTCTCCCAGCAGCTTTCTTGTTGAGAAAACCGTGCATGTGTATGAGGCTTTAGTTGTCTAGGATGGGAGGGATGAATGTTTTTTTAACAATTGTGAGATAGAGGAAAGTTTTTACTCCAAAATATATGACTTGGTATTACTTACCTGTGCCATGATGATGTAGGTAAAGTGTGAACGTTAATGATATTTTCAAAACCAACATTAAAATAAAAAACGAATGTTGCCCTAAAACATGATGCTTTAAGCCTCATACACACGATCCATTTGATGGCCAACAAAGCGTCAGATTTTTGTCTTAAGGACATGTGCCAGGATCTTGTCTTGCATACTAACCGTACACAATTTCCGTGTAACAAACACAAACGTAGTGACGTACTACAAGGGATTTCAGCTCTTGAGTGCCACCATTTGGGCCCCTTCCGCTAATTTTGTGTTTGGTGAGCACTGATTCATAGCATGCGTGTTTGTACGTTCAAATTTTGTGACGGATTTGTGTACTGACCATCAGAAAATCTGACAATAAACCGTTGTCCACCGGAAATTTACTAGAATGTCATTTAACATTTTTTGGCTGAAAGTTTGACAACAACTGTGAAAAGGAGCGTACTAAAGGTCAGATTTTAGGACAACAGTCTGTCAACAGACAATCCCCTGCCAACAATCGCATTGTGTGTACGAGGCTTTAATGTTGTTTGCTAACCATACATATCTTTTGTGCAGAAGTCCTCCATAACTCTGATTACCTGCTCATGTGATTGTATGGCTTTTCTCCCAGCAATTTTTCCTTATTTCAGCACTGGCCCCACTTGGCCCAGTAAGCGGTCAGCTGGGGATTCCTGACTGACCGGTGAATATAAAAAATCAGCAGAAATAGCATAAAGAAGGCACTGGAGTTCCCCTCAAATTCTATACTAGACATTTTGAATCTGGATTTTAAGGGGGAACACCATGCAAAAAAGCAAAAGAAAAAAGCTCCGGGGCTCCTTTAAAAAATCCATCAAGTACACAGTCTGGGTGACCATGACCATGAAAGGATATGAGTGTGCGTACCCCCCTCCTTGAACCATATTAGACAACATACCCTCAACATGGCTGGGTTCCTTGACATGGGAGACCCATGTTTATGAGAACAAGGGCCTCTTCCCCACAACCCTGGCCCGATGACTGTTTTACGTTTTCAGATTATGGGGGGGGTCAGTGATTTGGGAGCTTATCGGAAGCCACCTTTAAAATTAGGGAAGCCACCACTCCCCCCCCCCCCCATGTGAATGGTTAAGGGGTTAACCCCCCCTCTCCTTCCCTGGCCACCCAGGTTCTGATAAGGGTCTGGTATGATCTTTTTTTTCTTGTTTCTTGCATGCTGTTTCCCCTTAATATCCATACCAGATTCAAAGTGTCTGGTATGGAATTGGGGTGGGGGGGGAGACACATGCTGTTTTTTCTCATGGGGTCCCCCTTAAAATCCCTACTAGACCTTAAGGGTCTGGTATGAATTTTAGGGGAAACCCTATGTTCCTTTTATATGCTATTAATGCTGTTTGTTTACATTCACCTGTCAGTCGGTAATCCCTGACTGTAAGCTGAATGTGCCAGGCTGGAATAAGTCATTGGATGTTAGGACACCAGCAGATGCTGTTTCCCTAACAACCAGGAGGAAGCTGTCACATTTAGTAGTGGTAATAATACCACTGCTAAATGTTTCACTTCCAATTGCAGCTGTAGGATTGCTTGGCAAAAACACCAATCCATTCAGTCGTTTGCGCAGAAATCTCCATAGACTGTACACAGTTCAGAGTTCTCCCTCATATTTCCCCTGCTGGTCAAATGTTATTAGCCTATAGTATTAGGCCCTTTTCACTCGGACGGCTGTTCTGCCGCAGTTAAAAGCATGTTTATGTTTTGCTGAAATTCAAGACTTCAGACACAGCGGTCAGCTGAATTTGTACAGTGCGATTAGCTACGGTTGCATTTAGCCCGGCACAATATTGAACGGGGATCCAACTTGGATCCCTACAAATACCAAGCACTGTGTCTGGTATGAATCTTAAGGGGGAACTCCACGACAAATTTTCAAATAAAAAACCGGCATGGGCAGGCCCTTGTGTCTGCTATGGATTTTAAGGGGAGACCCCGTACGCCAAAAAAATCCCCCCAAAATCCATACCAGATCCGTATCCGAGCACGCAGCCTGGCCGGTCAGGAAAAGTGGTGGGGACGAGTGAGCGCACCTCCCTCCTTAACCGTACCAGGCCGAATTGGATGCGGATTTACCCCGCATCCAATTTGCATGCCAGGAGAGTGTGACCTGCTCTCAATGGAGTCGGTTCACATTTTAAAAGGGTCCTGTGCGACTTTGGTTGCCAATTCAGGCAAAAATTTGTACCTGATCTGCACCTGAGTCACTGAACAGGGATGCACCAGACCCCATGCTGTAAACGGCGGCCCCAGCATAGTGCTGGGTTCACACCTATGCAAATTCTCCGCATTAAATTTGCATAGCAGGAGAGCTTTCCTGTGTGATTGGTGGCCATTTCCAACTGAACTGAGGTGGCTCTCTCATGAGAAAAGTATGGGTGTTGCTTCCATTTTTGGCCTCTGTCTGAAACGAATAGATGATTATCCTCATGGACAGCACAGTCCTATAATTAGAGATTAAAAAATAAGTATGGCCTTTAAAAAAAAATTATACTCGCCCATGTGGATGCAGCATCGATCCAATGCTGCATCTGTCCCCTGCCAGCTCTGCACTGAGAACTGAGTGTTTAAAGACCTCTGATCACTCACTGGAGCGGGAGGGGTTGGCTCAAGCTCTCAGCAGATTGCTGAGAGGCTGAGCCAGCTGTCAATCCAGGCTTCTGGCTCTTACCTTATGATCTAGATCTTTCCAAAACCAGGACCGGCGTTGTGATGTTAGCCAACAGAGAGCTTCAGCCTGCTGTTAACTGACAATGGACCACAGGAGTGCAGAAAAAATGCAATTTTGTGATCAATAGGAGAAGTATAGCCAAAATAAATGCATTTATAACAAACATTTAAAAAATGTTTGTTCCTCCTGTCTAACCTTTATGTCCCAAAGGGTTCAAGAGTGAAAATAAGCAGGTTAATGGCTAGTATGCTGCAACTATACATTGGCTGAAGAGAAAGTCTATTCCTGTCCAGTGCAAAGTTCAGCAGACACCTAGAACACAGTCAGGTATATAGCATAGCATTGGTCATAAGTCTTCATACCTGCAATGCAGCAGCAGTACTGAGGCTATATGGTGGGTAAACCTCCATTAGCCAAACATGTTTTTTTTTTTTTTTCAATAAAATGTTCACAAAGACAAGCACCATCATACTGTACCTGGGCCTCTGAGAACAGATCTGCTGTTGTCCACACGTGTAATGATCGTCTTCCAATACTGACAGAATCAGCAGAATTGGACAGAAATCATCTGTTTGTACTTTTTTTTTGTAATGAATCTTGTAGTGAATAACACATTTTGTTCCTTGCAAGAAGATCGTGAATGTTCCTTTATAAACTTGTAGAGGAGTTTATCAGTGTTTTTGAAAGCATCACTTTATATACAGTATATACACACACAAAGGATAATAGTCAAATCATTTCAAGTTAAGCAACAGGTTATTTTCCTTATAAGTGCACAGTATTACTTTTAGAGGTATACAGCAAAATAAGCATCTAAAATTTCAATTTGTTGGCCATCTGCTTAATGAAATGTGGATTTGAAATTACATTTAATGTACAGTACGCAGGTATGAGCTTCATACAGCTGTTAAAAGTTCCTTATACTTTCTCGATACTGTAAGAAATCTTTTAGCATAGTAGGCAGTTGTAGGCGTGGAATCATATGTAATCTAGCTTGTCCAAGGCAGTTGCGGATGCTAAGTCTGCACAGCTGGCACAGCGAACACGGGTTAGCTAGACAAAACAAGCAAAAAACAAAAAAAAAAGGTAATTTTATAGTCAACATGTACATAATGGTGAAAACATTTTGCATGTAGTATTGCTCATTAGACCCAGTGGTAATCTAATAATTATTCAGAGAAGTATTAAAAACAGTCCACTAGTTCTGATCTCTTGAGGACTGGTTTGTATCATAACCTCCATCCAGTTTATCAGAATGGCACTAAGCAGAGCAACGCATGAAAAATGCAGCATGTAGGACATAGGTGTGCACAGCCTATTGTATCAGGGTGTGCACCCCAAAGCTCAAACACACATGTCGTCATATAGGAGTTGAAGAGGACTCCAGTGGCAGCCTGTGAAGCTAAGGCGAACTCCATGCCTAAGAGGGTTAAGGCAGTACTGGAAACGAATGGTGGTCACACAAAATATTGACACTTTAGGCCCATTTGGACATTTTCTCTAAGGCTGCATTCACACCTGAGCGTTTTGTCGCCTGAAACGCGACGCTCAGAAACGCTAGAGGGGAAGAAATACATTATTCCTTATGGACATTGTTCACATCTGCATGCCAATATGCCTGACGCCGAACGCCTGAAGCTCAAACAAGTTCCGGACCCTTTTTTGTTGCGCGGATCGCGCGGTTTGGGCATATTTGAGCGTTTCCATTTCCCATAGAAAGTAATGGAAACGCTCGATTCAAGCGACTAGCGCGACAACGAGCGTTTGCTACGGGCGTTTCGTCGCTTTAATCAATAGAACTTTTCACCCAGGCAGAAGATAAAAAAAATTTACCAACATAGCAACAAGTGATGAAAAGATGATAATTTTTCTTATTGGCTAAAATAAAAACGTCAAAGTACAAAAACGTCGGACGACGCTGTATGCAAACGCGCAAATAAGCATGAATACGCGCGACAAAACGTCGAAAAAAACACCTCAAATCGCCAACGCTTAGGTGTGAATGCACTTTTGTTGCCAGTGATTTAGACATTAATAGCTGTGTGTTGAGTTATTTTGAGGGGACAGCAAATGTGCACTGTTATACAAGCTGTACACTCACTACTTTACATTGTAGCAAAGTGTCATTTCTTCAGTGTTGTCACATGAAAAGCTAGAATAATATATTTAAAGGGGTGTTCCAGGCTTTTTTTTTATGTTTATTAAAAGTCAGCAGCTACAAAATATGTAGCTGCTGGCTTTTAATAAACATACACTTACCTGTTCCTCGGTCCAGGGACGTGCCGCTGGGAGCTTCGTTCCGGTCCCACCTTCACGGCTGGCGCCTCCACTGCAACTGTGGGCACCTGGACATGACAGCTTTTGGCTACCCGGGCCAGGCACCCACTGCGCATGCGCGAACGAGCAGCGCTCCCTGATTGGACAGACGATCGCCTGGGACCTGTCACGTGTCCCAGGTGATTGCCTACAGGGAGGGGCCACTAAAAGGCGATATGACGTATCGCCTTAGTGGTCCCTGGGCGGAAGGAGGAAGTGGGACAGGAAGTCCCACTCCTCCTGAAGCCCCCACTCCCCCCCCCCCCCCAAGAAAATTACATGCCAAATGTGGCATGTAAGGGGGCGAGGAGTGGATTAAATTTGTACCACCAGTTTAATTCAAAATCACAGCAACACTTCATTCAGTAAACTCACATGTAAAAAAATAAAAGTCAGCTTCAAACAATCACAGCAAACATTGGTGTTTAGTTGGCTCTGCAGTGCTAGGCGGTAACGGAGGACCTGAGGTGTGTGCTCAGTTGGTATAGGCTCACCACACTCCAGATTCTCAGCTCCCAGTAGCGGCAAGTTGTCTAAACAGCAGCGGCGTCTTTAGTCAGTGAAGCTAGTATGCATGTAGCCACGTTCCTGAGGGGAGTTATCGCAGCATGGTGGTGGGATGGAAGATTTAGAGAATAAGGAATTTTCTCATTGAACTTGTTCATCAATTTTTTTATGGACTTTATATCACTTGTCACGTGGTGTTATTGTTTATTTATTATTTTATTAATTAGCGCTGCAATTTTCTTACACCCATTTAGGTTATGTTTTTTCTGTTTAAATATTCATTTACTAAGCAGTAGCTGTAGTTTATTTCAAATGTTTTCATTGGCTCAGTTGTGATAGAGGTTACCCACTGCGTCTGTATCCTATATCAATCAAATATAATAAAATATTTACAAAAATGTGAGGGGTGTACTCACTCTTGTGAGATACTGTATGTAAAAAATAAATATGTTCTAGAAAAGGCAAACTATGTTTTTATTTAAAGCGGTTGTAAACCCGCATATACAATTTTTTTTTTTATTTTTTTTTACTCCTGCAAGGCAAAAGCCATAATGAGCTAATATGCACCGCATATTAGCTCATTATGAAATACTTACCTCGGAACGAGGTGAGAGGAACTTACCTGGTCCACGCCGAGCGAGATGTCATCTTGCCTGGCGTGTCTTCCGGGTATCGCCACTCCAGCGCTGTGATTGGCTGGAGCGGCGATGTCGTCACTCCCGCGCATGCCCGCAGGAGTTTTCAATTTGGCAAGGTCCGGCGGCTGCCGGTCCTTTAGCCGAGAATCCCCCCTGCGCATGCGCCGCTGCAATCAGCGGCGCATTGCGAGGGGAATATCTCCTAAACCGTACAGGTTTAGGAGATATTCTCCTTACCTACAGGTAAGCCTTATTATAGGCTTACCTGTAGGTAAAAATTAAAAAAAGGGTTTACAACCACTTTAACAAAAAAAAAAGTACAGTAATTCCCACGTTAACAGATTAAAGCTCACCTTCATATAAAAGTAACTGTCTTTCCACTGGACTTTTTGGAACAGCTACATCAACTGGCCTTTTGAAATCTGTATTTCGAGCATTAATGTCAGCACCAAAGTCCAGCAATAGACTGACTATGTCAGTACTGGCCTGCTGAGCAGCAGCATGTAGGGGTGTATCCAATTGTCTGCCCTGCTGTATATTAGCGCCTAGAAGAAAATAAAAACTTTAGTATGTTTTAAATGTCAGATCATGTAAAATAGTAAAGTGGTCAAGCCTACGCGCCTATACATGGGTAGCAAAAACGTATAAAATGGAGTAGCCAAATGGAATTATTAGCTACAGATTTGGGGGCACAACTATGTCCCTTAGATTTATACCTCCTGAGCCCATAAGCCATTCCAGGGGTTACGCTAGGCGTTAAGGTTAAAGTTAGTGTGTTGAGAATAAGGAGCAGTTATTGGCAAAAGTTAATTGGTGAGCTACTTATGCTGTCCAACAAATGCTCAGCTGTGCTGAAATCAGAACGTTCACTCATTTTACCTAATATTGCTTTTGTGGAATTGATTGCATCCACAGCACACACAGGGCAGAACAAATGTACCTCCTGAAGCAGACCACCCCACAAGGCCAGTACTTCCTGAAGACTGTGCTGTGTATCTTTCTCTCTCCCTGCTTCCTGCATTACCAAATACATGCAAGTTTAAACCTGGCTGAGTCTGTGAGGAACTTCTGGTCATTTTGTTTTTTTACTATCGAGGATTTATGAGAAAGGCAGCAAAAAAAGAATGTTCCAGTATCACCAACAATAGGGGCAGGTTGAAATGATGCATACAGCAATGCCTGGGTGAACAACTGAAGTATCTCCCCCCCCATACCTCCCAACTTTTTGAGATGGCTGGGAATGAGGGACACCTATCAGCAAAAGTATGCAGGTATAGGACACACCCCTTGCCACGCCCCTTAAAGGGGGATTGTACAAAAAAAACAAGATTAGTTAAAGGAGTTGTAAAGGGAAAAAAATGTTTTGCCTAAAATTAATGTCTGCAAGTGTAATAATTCTGTTAACAAATGAGTAAATACCTATTAAATTCCTTCATCTATATCACCTCTGGCGTTCTAGTTTCTGGTCTCTCATTCACTTCCTGGTTTGCATCACTTATTCATGTAAGAACTAAATTTCCCAGTATGAATTGTGGCACGCCCAGTATTTCACACCTCCTTGAAGTCTCTAACACATAGAGAGCGTCCTGCCACACAGATGTAGTTCCCAGGAGGGGGCGAGCGCGTTACTGACCACCGCAGTAAAGTCTCTCTTCACGGTGGTCAGTAAAATCAGACAAGCAGGAAGTGAACAGAACAGAGAAGAAATAGAGCAACTTCTGAGCAAAAATTAACAATGAGGAAGTGAAAAGAGGAATGTCTGCAGGTAAAGGATGCTTATTATGAAAAAAAATGTTTTTCCTTTACAACCCCTTTTAAACCCAAAAGTCTTTTTTTTTTTACCACTACTATTCCTTTATATTGGCTTTTGGAATTTACAAATGCAGCAAATTAGAAATTGGATGAAAGGTTTAGCACTGGGAAACACTTTTTGATAGATAAAAAGTGCATTTTATATACAACTATATAGATCAGACCAAAATGAGGGACCAAAATGAGGGACAAATGAGGAGGAAAAAGGGACAGAGGGCTCCAAATGAGGGACAGTCCCTCAAAATCAGGAACAGTTGGGAGCTATGCCCCCTTACATACTTACCTAAAGCCGGCAGGGGCGAAATGGACGGATGCCCTGGGCTGGACCAATTTATTCGAGGAAAGGGGGCGCAGGTGAAGTGCCGGCGGGTACCTGGACTGTACACACGCTGCGCTTGAATAATGCACAGCCAGTCAGAGCAGCTATGATGTGCCAAATGCGCTCCTGCACCCGGCACAAGCTAGGACAAGCTCTTCACTTCCCTATCAGGCGGAGCAATCTCCGCCCGACAGGTGTCTCCTAGTCCAGTCCCGGCGTGACGTCACTAAGAGGCTGGCTGGGAGGTGGGAGTGTAAAAGAGCATAAAGTGTTGCCAGAGCGAGTGTGAGCTAGAGGAGGAACCAAGCAATAGTAAGCCATCTGCCGATGAATGTGTTAACTCCTTGGGGGGGGGGGGGGGTTAATATATTACCAATAGTATTTTTTTTAATATGCATGAAGGGTAATTAATGTGTGTTTTCAGCGCTGCCTTAGAGACAAGTGGTAGTTATTTAACCCCTTTGGGCTGCATTAGTGACACCAGTGTCAGTGTTAACTACTGAAGCATGTAGGGTTTAATTAACACTGATGCCACTAATGCAGCACAAAGGGGTTAATTAACTGCCACTTGTAGCTAATGCAGCACTGAAAATACACATTAACTACCCTTCATGCTGCATTATACAAATACCATTGGTAATTAACCACTTGCCAACCCATCGCTGAACATATACTGCGACGGGGTGGCAGCTACAAGCACCGCAACGTACCCATCATTGCCCGTTTCAGCCTAGGGTCACACTGTAGCGAACACAGACATCACATGTGATTCGCACCCACACTGCCGATCACGTGCAATGCAAGTTCAGCTATACAGTTGTGTGGCTGAACTTGAATGGGATTTACACAAAAAAGATGCAGGGACTTTTTTTTCCCCCCGCACTAGAATCAGATCGCATGTTCGTGTGTTCTCACCCATGCAATCCGATTCCTGTCCGAATCCACACTTTGCACTGCAATCTGCAAACTGATCTGGGGGTGTCATTAACATTGCATTGACACCCGCAGCATTTCGCAGAGGGCAGCGTGAACTGCCTGCGGGGGAGATGTGATGTGGGAACCAGTGCTCGAATCGCCTGGCTGTGTCCAATCACAGCCCAAAGCCCTGTGACAATCAACACAGGGCTCTGTACAAAGGGAATGTTTGCTTGCAAAGCAGGGAAAATAAACAAACCAGTTTATGGTAAAAATCAGTACACAGTACACACATTACACATTATTGGGCACACTTTTAACCCCTCAGATGCCCCTAGATATTAACCCATTCTCAGCCGTTGTCATTAGTACAGTGTTGGTGCATATCATTAGAACTGATCAGTGTATAAAGCTACATTCAGGACCTAGGCATTCCAGAACTTCTTTTGGGCAACAGACATCCCGCAATTTTGTTGCGATTTGTTGGGGGACAATTGCCACAAAATCGCACGCAATTGGGGTGCCATTGAAAGCAACGGGATTGCAAGCGTGTCTGCTTGGTCTGCAGAGATATGTGAACCTGCTCTGTAGAGAGCTAGTCACAATCTTCTGCTGTGCAAATTGGATGCGGGGAAACTCGCTAGTAGAAAACTGAGCCCTGCTCTATCTTGCTCCACTCCAACAACACACTGTAAAATCTTCCAATGGGAAGAAACCTTTTCTAATGTGGGGTGGGACTATGAGCACTGAGTCGTGATTTGACAAAGTAATCATCACTTTGTCCAATCAGGGCTCTGACAATGCTCTGTGCCCTAATTGGCAAAGCCTTGTACCCAACCAGCAGTCAGGTGCAAGGCTTCATCCAATTAGGGCTCTAGAATGCACTGTGAAGCGAACATCCCAAAAAGTGCCCTGCAAATTCGGGTGTTGGCCAAATGGGCAATGTCCGGGCCAAACTTTTGCTCTGCCCGAACTATTTGCCCAACACTACTCACATTAGAAAATGTACATATTAACAAAATGTAAAACTAGGTTATACCAGCAAAACCAGGAAAGTTCTTTGTGAAAGAGGTCATTTTAATGGTTGTTTTGACTACATTTTTTTTAATTTAGCAATATTTCTACTTTATAGATTTTCATACTGACCTGCATATAGGAGCTTCCTCACACAAGCTATGTGTTGTCCTTTACATGACATGTAAAGAGGAGTGCCTAAGTGAGGAATATCTTGGTCCACATCTATATCCCAGGAAATCAAAACATCCAGACATTCACTGTGACCTGTATATATACAGGGGGGATTAGAAAGCTTTAGTAACATGTATTTAAAACCCAATGTCAGAAATGATATGTAGATGGAGTCATCAACATGCTTATATATTTTCAGGAGTCCTGCATGAACAACTATACAAGCATACTAGCTCATTGTGAAATACTTAACTTAGATCGAAGCTGTTGCATCGGTCCCCATACACAGCTGTGACCAGCGACATGTCTCCCGGAGTTATTTCCGGGTTTGCAGGCTCTGACGCTGTGATCAGTCGGAACCGCGATGACGTCCATCCTGCGCGCATGCCGGTCACGGCACAGCTACTGAAGAAACAGCACGAGCGAGCCGTTTCTTCAGCGTGCATGTGTCGATGACATTGGCACATGCAGGTACAGTGAATATCTCCTAAACGGTGCAAGTTTAGGAGATATTCATGGTACCTACAGGTAGTCCTTATTATAGGTAATTGGCTGGTGGCCTGTGTATGCCCAGTAAGGACGCTGTCCTCATGCAAGTTTCTAGTAAGGTCTCAAGAAGATTGTGCCCCTCGAAGGTCCTAGAATCCATGGCAGTGGTCTGTGTTTGTTTGTTGTCTTGTCTGCTCGCTCCTCCCTGGCTCTAGTGGGTCTGGTAACCCTCAGACTATTCGAATGGCAAAACGGTCTCTTCAGGACATGCATGGTCAGAAGTCCTCCTCATCTCTGACTTAGTTTTCATGGATGTGCCTCACTCTGAAGAAAGGAAGCATATACTCTTATATTACATAAAGTCACTGGTGTTGCAAAGTGCTGCTGTGCTAGTCCCAGAATGCAAGCGATTTCAGGGCATGTACATGCCCTCCTTATGATCATGAAGAAGTGTGGCTTGCGGAGGCCAGTTATATACCTCATGCAGCTGAAGCCATTCTTTGTCAAAAGAAGAAGTTCAAGATGGAGACCCTGTCCCTGATTCATAGGGGGGTCAGCCAGGGGACTGGCTCGTTTTTCATAGACCTAAAAATGCTTAAGTTCATGTCCCCTTCTGCAAACTCCTTTGGTTAGCCGTAGGTCAAGACCATCTCCAGCTCACTGGTCTACCATTTGGGCTTTCAACATTGCTTTGCGTGATTTTCAGAGTCATATTAGTTATTATAATCTTTATCAGAACAAGGGGCATACACCTGCATTATTACTTGTGGTGACCTTCTCAGACTGTCCCAGAGGGCAGATGCTGGAGCCCAGAGCTCAGGTCTTTTCAATGCCCTTAGATCCAGGGGCTGCTGAATTTTGGAAAGATTCACCTGGAGTCAACTTAGTCTCTTGTGTACCTCAGGGTTTAGTTCATTATAATCTAGAGGACCATTGTTTTGCCTCAGGATCCCAGTGATTAGGAACAGAATACTCCTGGCTCAGTTTTTTTCCCTCCTGCGGGCCTCTCAGTGTCTAAAATTATTAGCACTATGGTGTTGATGGTCCGATGGGCAAGTGGACGCTCTGGAGAATGCAGCCCTTTCCGGAAGGGATTTCTCCAGCAGTGGGAGCCAGGAAGCAGAATGCAGGTCAGCTACATAACCTCAGTCATGAGAAAGAGTCCCCTGATGGCGACAGGGGAAAAATTGTACTTATTTGCCATACCTTTGCCCCCCCATTTTCTTGTTCACACTCACATCTGATACCAGCAATATGGGATGGGGGGCTTACTGCCTGTCAGGGATAACTGAAGGCAGGTGGGACTGTCACAAGATTGTGTCGAACATTCTGAATCTATGTTAAGCCTCCTGTACTCTACAGGCCTTTTACCAAATGACAGAGAGTCTCGATGCTCTTTAGCTAGTCAACTCTATGGTGGTCTCCTACATAAAGAGACAGGGGGGACTCATAGCCTGTTCTCTATTACAGGAAGTGGAGCCAATCATGGTCTTGGGCTAAGTAGAATCTAGCCAAAGTCTCTGTGGGTTATGTCCCCAGAATCCGGAATATTTTCTTTTTCTTTCCTACTGGACAACAATGAATGGTCTCTCCATGTGAAGGATTTCAGGCGGATTTTGTCCCTGGGGGTTAGTCCAGAAGTTAACCCTCTTGCCTCACCGTGCAACAACAAGCTTGAGAAGTATTATACATGGGGCCAGTATTTCCAGAGCTTCAAGGCAGATGCCCATTCGGATCATTGGAAATGCAGCAGGACCTGTGTGTTTCTTTCAGTTCCAGTTATCCTTAGGTTTCCATGAAGACTGAGAACAGAAGTTGTGGAAGTAGTGATTCCTTATTGGTCAAACAGGCCATGGTTCCCTTGCTAGCACAGCTTGGCTACCAGATCCCGATCCCCTTTACCCTCAGGCCAGAACTTTTGTCACAGGGTGCTATTTTACATCCATGTCTGGCGGTTGAGTGTGATGGTCTGGTTCTTGAAATTGGAGGTCCTCGGCTGCTCTTCCAGAGCCATTTCCACTCTCATGAATGCTAGGAGAGTGAGCACAAACAACGTTTATGGGAGAAGCTGTTTTGAAAGTTTGTGCAATACAAGTCTGCTGCTATCGGGTCATGTAATGATCCAGAAGTTCAAAATATTCTGAGCCTCCTCCAGTCGGATGTAGCGCTGGCCCTATTAGTCAGCTTCTTTCAGAGTACAAGTGTCAGCCTTATCGATCTTCAAAGGTGTGTCCAGATCTAGGCATTTTCCTGTTCGACAATTTTTCAAGGGAGCAACTAGGCTCTGACCATGTAGCAAGTGGAGGTTACCCAGATGGAACCTTCCTCTTGTTCTTGACTCCCTCTCGGGAATTGGAGTGAAGTGTGCTAGGTCTGTCCCCCTTAAAGACCTCTCTGTCAAGTTCATCTTTCTTGTGGCTATCACATCTGCACACTAAGCCTCAGAAATTGCAATTTTTATGAAGTTTTTCCAGATTGAGCGGTGCTGTTACCTATGCTTGATCAGTCTTCTCTAAGAATCGATAAATTGTTCCTTTTAGAAACCATTAGGTAACTAACATGCATCCTTTAGTTGGTTAAAGTGCTGATCTAGTAAACAGGGGATCCTGAGTTTGACTCTCAGCAGTGCCTTTCTTTGGTTCTAGGAATTTCTCAGATATTGTGAAGTTATATCTACAAGCTACAGCCTCCGTCAGGCTTTGGGAAAAGTTTTTCATTCTTTTGCCAGGAAGAACAAGGGAAACATGCCTCATTTAGGACGACTGTGGCTCAACATTATCCAGGCAATCCAACAGGCTCACAGAGCTGAGGGCCTGGCTCATTGGAGGTGGTGACCCCTCACTTGACAGGAAGCGTGTCTACATCTTGGGCAGCTTTGCAGCTCATTATTGTATAGAGCCTACTTCTCTGTCCTTTATTTATTTTTGGTTTGAAAGTCCTGTCTGTTGATGGTACAAATTAAAGCCTGTGGTTCAGCATTACCCGCACATGAGGTATATGGCTAGCTATTTCCCATATGTATGCTGCCATGGAGTCAGGAATACTGAAAATTTCCTATCAAATACTTACCATAATTTTATTTTCCTAATGGACACCATAGCAGCAGGAGTTTCCTCCCAGTGTCATGAGTAGACTAGTAAAGGAACGCGGCCCCTGGCTCTGAGCAAGAATTTATGGTAGTGGGTTCCTTTAGGATTAGAGAGGAGGCAGGATTAACCCATATGTATGCTGCCATGGAGTCCATCAGGAAAAGGTAAGTATTTGATAGAAATGTTTCTGTTATTTTAGCAAAGCCCAGCTCTAACCATAGCTTTTTCTAGTGTTTTGTATGGAACAGTACACCAATAAAATAAATCCCCCAGAGGCAATAGTAAAAACCCAACAGAGTGTTTAGCCTAGACAAGTGAAACATGAATGAAACAGTGGGCCAAATGGACTTAAATTACTCCTCAAACGGCTGTATTAAAGGGGTTCAGGGCCGATCCGAGACGGGGTGCACGGGGTGCAGTGCACCCAGGCGCCAGAGGGCGCCAAAGTGTCCGGAGTGTGTTGACAACGAGTCGGCATTTTCCCGCAGCAGCTGCCCCTGATGGTAAATACTAGTGCTGCTGAGCGCCGATGTGTCCTCCTAGGCGAGTGCATGCCGCCCACTGAGCTGCCCGAAAGCCCGCAGCACAGCAGTGTGTACATCTCCCGCCCGGTGTCCGCTGTATCCACACATCGAAGGAAGAAGAGGTACGTTAGTTCCGCCCCATGTCCCCTCAGCCCCACCTCTCTCTCTCTCTCTGTACTGCTGAGCACTGGTGTCCTCCTAGACGAGTGCATGCCGCCCACTGACCCGCCCGCAATCACGCAGCACAGCAGTGTGTACATCTCCCACCCGGCGCCCTGTATCCGTACAAGGAGGGAAGAGGAGGTACGTTAGGTCCGCCCCATGTCCCCCCTCTGCCCACCCACAACCCCTTGTGCAGCCAATCTGTGCCTGGAAAGGGGTGTGGGCGGGAGATTTCAAAGCAGCCAGAGTAAGACCAGTCACACTGATGTGATGTCGCTGAACACCGTCTCCTCCTGCCTCCTCTCTGCTCCAGCATTAGCAGTCAGTGAGGCCTGGAGGATGAGTGGGAGGCACAAGCTGCCAGGGAGCTGCTGGAAGAAGCAGCAGAGCACCTCCCGGATCAAGGAGGTACATACATGCACACAGACCTATCTTCAGATGCAGACATGGCTAGGGATCTCTCTGTCAGTCTAGTCCCCCCCCTCTCTCTCTCTCTGAGCCCTCCTCTCTCTCTCTGAGCCCTCCTCTCTCTCTCTGAGCCGTCCTCTCTCTCTATGAGCCGTCCTCTCTCTCTATGAGCCGTCCTCTCTCTCTCTCTCTCTGAGCCGTCCCCTCTCTCTCTTTCTCTGAGCCATTCTCGCTCTCTCTCTGCCATTCTCTCTCTCTCTCTCTCTGAGCCATTCTCTCTCTCTCTATCTGAGCCGCTCTCTCTCTCTCTCTGTCTCTGAGCCGCTCTCTCTCTCTCTCTCTCTCAGCCGCCCTCTCTCTCTCTCTCAATCTGAGCCACCCTCTCTCTCTCTCAATCTGGGCCGCCCTCTCTCTCTCTCTCTCAATCTGAGCCGTCCTCTCTCAATCTGAGCCGTCCTCTCTCAATCTGAGCCGTCCTCTCTCAATCTGAGCCGTCCTCTCTCAATCTGAGCCGTCCTCTCTCAATCTGAGCCGTCCTCTCTCTCTCTCTCTGAGCCGTCATCTCTCTCTCTGAGCCGTCCTCTCTCTCTCTCTCTGAGCCGTCCTCTCTCTCTCTCTCTCTCTCTGAGCCGTCCTCTCTCTCTCTCTCTCTCTGAGCCGTCCTCTCTCAATCTGAGCCGTCCTCTCTCAATCTGAGCCGTCCTCTCTCAATCTGAGCCGTCCTCTCTCAATCTGAGCCGTCCTCTCTCTCTTTCTCTGAGCCGTCATCTCTCTCTCTGAGCCGTCCTCTCTCTCTCTCTCTCTCTCTGAGCCGTCCTCTCTCTCTCTCTCTCTCTGAGCCGTCCTCTCTCTCTCTCTCTCTGAGCCGTCCTCTCTCTCTCTCTCTGAGCCGTCCTCTCTCTCTCTCTGAGACATTCTCTCTCTCTCTCTCTCTGAGCCATTCTCTCTCTCTCTCTCTCAGCCGCCCTCTCTCTCTCAGCCGCCCTCTCTCTCTCTCAATCTGAGCCACCCTCTCTCTCTCTCTCAATCTGAGCCGCCCTCTCTCTCTCTCAATCTGAGCCGCCCTCTCTCTCTCTCAATCTGAGCCGCCCTCTCTCTCTCTCTCTCTCTCAATCTGAGCCGTCCTCTCTCAATCTGAGCCGTCCTCTCTCAATCTGAGCCGTCCTCTCTCAATCTGAGCCGTCCTCTCTCAATCTGAGCCGTCCTCTCTCTCTCTCTGAGCCGTCCTCTCTCTCTCTCTGAGCCGTCCTCTCTCTCTCTCTGAGCCGTCCTCTCTCTCTCTCTGAGCCGTCCTCTCTCTCTCTCTGAGCCGTCCTCTCTCTCTTTCTCTGAGCCGTCCTCTCTCTCTCTGAGCCGTCCTCTCTCTCTCTCTCTCTCTGAGCCGTCCTCTCTCTCTCTGAGCCGTCCTCTCTCTCTCTGAGCCGTCCTCTCTCTCTCTGAGCCGTCCTCTCTCTCTCTCTCTCTGAGCTGTCCTCTCTCTCTCTAAACCGTCCTCTCTCTGAGCTGTCCTCTTTCTCTCTCTCTCTCTCTCAGCCATCCTCTCTCTCTTAGCCCTCTCTCTGTCCACCACCCTCCCTCTCAGATCCACCTTCTGACCGCTACCCTTTCTCCCAGCCCCACATCTATCTCAGCCCCTCTCTCTCAGCCCAAGCACTCTCACTTAGGCCCCCTCTCTGTCCACTGTTCTCTCTCTGAGCCGTCCTCTCTCTCTCTCTGAGCCGTCCTCTCTCTCTCTCTGAGCCGTCCTCTCTCTCTCTCTGAGCCGTCCTCTCTCTCTTTCTCTGAGCCATCCTCTCTCTCTTTCTCTGAGCCATCCTCTCTCTCTCTGAGCCGTCCTCTCTCTCTCTCTCTCTGAGCCGTCCTCTCTCTCTCTCTCATCAGTGAGGCAGCGAGGCAGGTGGACTAGCTACAGGAGCTCCCAGCGGCGCACGTCTCCTAGGAGTAGGAGCGTGTGTGCCATAGCTCCAGGCAGGCGTAGGAGGCAGTTAGGTAGTGTCTCTCCCAGCCTGCTAGCCAGCCCCAGCTCCTGCTTTGGACCTCACCTGTACCCCAATCTGACCTCCCTTTCATACAGATCAGCCTCCGGGCTCCTTGGCTCTCCTGCAGGTAAGCTGCTGACGGCCGTCCTTTTCAGGATAAGCCTCAGCAACTCGGATCTCTCCTGCTCCTTCTTCTTCCACCCTTTTTCATACCCCCATCATCATTAGGGCCCCTTTTTGTCACCCCCCCAAGATATTTCCGTCATTTCAGGACTTTTCTGGAGACCCGCGCCAGACGGCATCGAATCGCGGGGCCGCGATCTAGGAAAGACCGCGGCTTCACTTGCGGCCCAACAGGCGCGCCGCTCCTCTCGCCCTACAATCCTCACCCAGCCTCTAGGAAACCCCCCCTCACCACATGACAGCCTGTACCCTGCCTTATTGTCACCCTCTCAGCCCCCCCAGCATTACAGAAGTACCCCACCGGTCAGCCCTGGTCTGCATCCCACTGCCTGTTCAGGCAACCATCCTTCTGTACCAGCAACACACTCACCTCTCATCCCCAGCCCCCCTAGTCTCTCCAACGAACATAAGCTTGATCCAGGGGTCACCCGATCGCCTCTTGCAGGGGTCAGGAAGGAATTTTTTTCCCTATCGGAGCATATTGGCCTAGCGCCGCTAGGGTTTTTTTGCCTTCCTCTGGACCAAGCTAGGGAGAGGAATTAGCCAATTCCTCTCCCCATTTGGCCCCTGAACCCCCCCCCCCCCGGTGCATTGGCAATCATGGCAGGTCGGCAATATTCTGCCGACACCATTTGGAGTTTGAGGCAATGCGCCGCAATACTGCCAGCCATCACCAAAAAGGCCCTAAGAACTGAGCGACTATTGAGAATCGATCTCAGATCAACGGTCAGACATTTCAGCCATTTACCCCAGCGCAGGCACATATCATGTGCTCTGATCAACACAAGATCGGCAGTAAAACACCGACTAGAAATTTGCGACTTCATTCAACAAAAGGATCTAGACTGTCTCTTTATTACAGAGAGCTGGCTCACAGCCGACTGTAACACCATTCTAGGAGAACTGGTGCCAGAAAATTACCGTATCATAACGGAAAACAGAATATGGCAAAGAGGAGGCGGCCTGGCGGTGATCCACAAGACTCATCTTACGATCACCAAACCAGTCCGCCAAAACCCTCTTCCATTCATGGAAACCCTTACTCTGCAACTGCAAGCAAATTCAAAGGAGACCGTCCACATTCTGCTCTGCTATAGGCCACCCGGCCCAAAATCGCAGCTGCTACCATCATGGATGGATTTCTTCTCCACTTATACCCTCAACAGCAAACATCTTTTGCTGCTCGGGGATTTCAATCTCTGGGCCAACTCCTCACAGGACCCCATTGCCGACACCTGTATTAACCACCTGGAAGGATTAGGATTGCAGCAACTAGTATGTGGGCCCACACATGCTTCAGGTCACACACTTGATCTTATTTTCAGACAAGCTCTGGAAATAAAAATTTGGGAACATGAAAAATTGCCATGGACAGACCACCATGCAATTATTTTCAGTATTCCCACCATCCCCCCTGCAACAAAAACATCAAATCCAGTGACAACACACTGGACTAGATGTCAGACGAAGCTCCATTCGGAACTCTTCAAAACGACTTTAAGAAAAAAAATAGAAACAACTCAGCCGCATCAAACGGCCGTTGAAACATTGGAAGCCATAAACTCGGCTATGCTACAGTCAGCCGACTTGGTAGCGCCGAAACGAAGAACCCGCATTCGGAAAAACAACCGCAGCTGGTTCAATAACCAGCTGTCGTTACTGAAGCAAGAACGCAGAAGGGCCGAATCTGCCTGGAAAAGATGTTCTTCAGAGCTAAACCTGTCCATCTACAAGGCGACTACAAGAAAATACCACAAAGGAATTTTCCAAGCCAAGAAAAAGTATTTTTCGGAGGCTATCAACGGTGCCATTAACCGCCCCCGCGAACTCTTCAAGATGGTCACCCAGACCATGAAACCAAGTTGCATTGAAGCCCCCAGTTCGGACACACAAGAATTTTGCAATGAACTATCGGATTATTTCGTTAATAAAATCGAGGCAATCCGTGAAAGCATTCAGCAAAACAATTCCCCCCTCAGCCCCACCTGCAGCCTCTCACACAGCACCCATAGTAATTCTCCTATATCAGGTAAGTTTACCCTTGAACCCATCTCCATCGAGACCACTAAGAATGTCATTTGTACTCTGCGTAATGGCACAGCGCCTAATGACATTATCCCCACAAAACTGCTGAAGGAATGCGCCTACATCCTGGCTCCTCCCATCACGCAGTTTATCAACCAGTCTTTCTTGGAGGGCATAGTGCCCTCACAGTTGAAAGAGGGTATAATCCTACCCATCATGAAGAACCCCTCCCTGGACCCCAAGGACCCACTCCATCGCCGTCCCATAACAAGCCTCAACGTACTCTCTAAAATAATGGAAAAAGTAGTGGTACAACAGCTGCAACAGCATCTGGATACCTACAAGCTACTTGACCCATTGCAATCAGGCTTCCGTCCCGGACACGGGACAGAAACAGCATTGCTGAAAGTATGGGACGATGTTCTCAAGGCCGCAGACGAAGGAGAATCTTGTCTTCTAGTTCTGTTGGACCTAAGTGCCGCTTTCGACACTGTCGACCACAAACTGTTACTGACTCGGCTCGCTGAAGTAGCCAGAGTCGCAGAAGGCGATTTATCTTGGTTCTCCTCTTTTCTGGAAAACCGATCGCAAACAGTGAAGTTAGGTCCTTTTAAGTCTGAAAAACGCACAGTAACATGCGGAGTCCCTCAAGGATCGCCTCTGTCACCAGTGCTGTTTAACATTTATCTTCGTCCTCTTTTTGAGATTATCAGCAGCCAAAAACTGCTCTACCACTCATATGCAGATGACACGCAACTGTATTTTCGCATCTGCAACAGTCAGGATCACCACCTCAATCTAGAGACATGCCTCTCTTTGATAGAGGACTGGATGACAAAGAGTTATCTTAAACTCAATGGAGCGAAAACAGAACTTCTCCTGTTTCACGCCAAGCGCAGGAATCAACCATCAACAGCGTGGACCCCCCCGCCTATTTTGGGCAAGCTCATCACCCCTAGCGCCAAAGTCAAAAGCCTAGGGGTCATTTTTGACTCCTTTATGACAATGGACGCACAAATAGGGTCAGTAGTCAGCGGATCTCACCATCTACTGCGCCTACTACGCAGACTCACTCCGTTCATCCCTAAAGAAGATTTAGCGGTCGTGGTGGGAGCAATTGTAAACTCCAGGCTGGATTACGCAAATGCCCTTTACCTCGGCCTTCCCAAGTACCAAATCGCTCGTCTGCAAGTCGTTCAGAATACGGCCGCCAGACTTGTGACTGGGAAAAAACCCTGGGAATCCATCTCACCTTCACTGAGAGCCCTTCATTGGCTGCCAGTCAAAGACAGAATTGCTTTTAAAGCTCTCTGTCTTACGCATAGATGTGTCCATGGGAATGCCCCCCTTTATTTATGCGAAATAATAAAAGCGCATAATCCCAATCGCGTTTTGCGATCCACGAATCAGAACCTACTCCAGGTTCCAAAAGCAAACTTCAAGTCCAAAGGAGAAAGAAGATTCGCGATCCAAGGTCCAAGACTATGGAACGCTTTACCAACCAGCATTCGGTTGGAGGAGAACCACCTAGCATTTAGGAAAAAGGTCAAGACTTTTCTCTTTTGATATCAAAGGAGACAGGAACAACAAGCGCCCAGAGGCGATTCAGTTCGCATGTGCCGCGCTATACAAGTTTTCATTCATTCATTCATTCATTCTGAGCCGTCCTCTCTCTCTCTCTCTCTGAGCCGTCCTCTCTCTCTCTCTCTCTGAGCCGTCCTCTCTCTCTCTCTCTCTCTGAGCACTTCTCTCTCTCTCTCTCTCTGAGCCGTCCTCTCTCTCTCTCTCTCTGAGCCGTCCTCTCTCTCTCTCTCTCTCTGAGCCTCTCTCTCTCTCTCTCTGAGCCGTCCTCTCTCTCTCTCTCTCTCTGAGCCGTCCTCTCTCTCTCTCTCTCTCTCTGAGCCGTCCTCTCTCTCTCTCTCTCTGAGCCGTCCTCTCTCTCTCTCTGAGCCGTCCTCTCTCTCTCTCTCTCTGAGCCGTCTCTCTCTCTCTCTCTGAGCCGTCCTCTCTCTCTCTCTCTCTGAGCCGTCCTCTCTCTCTCTCTCTGAGCCGTCCTCTCTCTCTCTAAACCGTCCTCTCTCTGAGTTGTCCTCTCTCTCTCTCTCTCTCAGCCATCCTCTCTCTCTCTTAGCCCTCTCTCTGTCCACCACCCTCCCTCTCAGATCCACCTTCTGACCGCTACCCTTTCTCCCAGCCCCACATCTATCTCAGCCCCTCTCTCTCAGCCCAAGCTCTCTCACTCAGGCCCCCTCTCTGTCCACTATTCTCTCTCTGAGCCCCTCTCTCTCTCAGCCCCCTCTCTGTCCACTATTCTCTCTCTGAGCCCCTCTCTAAGCCCCCCTCTCTGTCCACTACCCTCTCTGAGCCCCACTCTGTCTCTCAGCCTCCTCTCTGTCAGCACCACCTCTCTCTGTCTTAGCCCCCTCTTTGTCCACTACCCTCTTTCTCAGCTCCACCTCTCACTCTCAGCCCCCTCTCTGTCCACCACCCTCTCTCTCAGCCCCACATCTCTCTCAGCCCCCCTCTCTCTCAGATCCACCTTCTGACCACTACCCTTTCTCTCAGCCCCCCTCTTTCTCAGCCCAACCCCTCTCTGTTCACTATCATTTGTCTGAGCCCCTCTGTCTCTCAGCCCAACCCCTCTCTGTCCACTATCCTCTCTCTGAGCCCCTCTCTCACTCAGCCCCCCTCTCTGTCCACTACCCTCTCTTAGCCCCCCTCTCTCTCAGCCCCCTCTCTGAGCCCCTCTCTCTCTCAGCCCCCTCTCTGTCCACTACCTTCTCTCTCTCAGCCCCACCTCTCTTTCTGAGCCCCTCTCTCTCAGCCCACTACCCTGTCTCTCAGCCCCTCTCTCTCGCTCAGCCCCACACCTCTCTCGCTCTCTCAGCCTCATCTTTTTCTCTCTCTCTCTCTCAGCCTCATCTCTCACTCTCTTTCTCTCTCTCTCTCTCTCTCTCTCTCTCTCTCTCTCTCTCTCTCTCTGCCTCATCTCTCTCTCTTGCTTTTTTGATTATTACTGTGATCTATTTTGTTTATTTTTCACAGCTCAGTTCAGCCTCATCTCTCTCTCTGCCTCATCTCTCTCTCTCAGCCCCACCTCTCTCTCTCTCTCGCTCGCTCTCTCAGCCCCACCTTTCTCTCAGCCTGACCTCTCTCACTCAACCCCCTTAGGGGAGCATCTATGTGTTCAATCATTGCCATAGAAACAATTGTAAAGGGGGAGGAGTTAGTAAGGTGACCACGCCCTTGCAGGGGTGCCAGAAATATTTCTGCACCCAGGCGCATGTGACTCTAGGATCGGCCCTGAAGGGGTTGTACACTTTTTTTTCCTAAATAGCTTCCTTTACCTTAGTGCAGTCCTCATTCACTTACCTCATCCTTTGATTTTGCTTTTAAAATGTCCTTATTTCTTCTGAGAAATCCTCACTTCCTGTTATTCTGTCTGTAACTCCACACAGTAATGCAAGGCTTTCTCCCTGGTGTGGAGTGTCGTGCTCGCTTCCTCCCTTGCACTATAGGAGAGTCAGGACACCCACTAACACACAGCTCCTTTCTCTATCTGCAATGAAGAGAGCGTCCTGACTCTCCTGCAGCCCAAGGGAGGGGTGGCGAGCATAACACTCCACACCAGGGAGAAATCCTCACATTACTATATGGAGTTACAGACAGAAGAACAGGCAGTGATGATTTCTCAGAAGAAATAATGACATTTAAAAGCAAAATTGAAGGATGAGGTAAGTGAAGGAGGGCTGCACTAGGGTAAAGGAAGCTATTTAGGGAAAAAAAAACCTTTACAACCCCTTTAAACATATTAAGGGCAACTTGGAAGAAGGAATCCGCGCTTAGGACCTGTGGTTTAGCTGCTGCCTCCCTAGGGATCTCCGAAGAGACCAGTCAGATATTAAATGGTGATAGGGGGAATGGCGCTGCTTGATGGATCTGTGGTGCTTGACCTGTGGGTGGTGCTATATTAACTGTGATATAGTGCTTAAAGTATACCAATGTTGGGCAACTTGTAGACAGGGGTTAATCCATAGGTGAGGATTCCCTGAACCCACGTGATGCGGGAGCAGATAGGTTACCACTTTAATGTTAATTGTTACTGTTAACCATATGTGTATCAAAAATAGTGAGTGTCCCCCATCCAATGGTGTCCACAAAGGGTAGGTGATAGTGACCAAACACCAAGGTTAGTGGTTAGTCCTGTGTTCAATTCTGTAATTTCTACAAATGTAGAACAAGTGACTAGTGTGGTGATCCTATAAAACTCAAAGAAAAATGTATCTCAAGGAAAAAAAGGGGGTGTGTAAAGAAAAATCAATCAATCTAAAAAGAGGGCCAGCCTGCCCATTAATTCTATGGTTGTAATCCAAATCAAAACACAAGGGTGTATAAACACGACACAGCACCACAATCTTAGTGTTAAATTAGACCATCAGTATGGTAAACACAGAATAATAAAAAATTAAATTAAAATGCGATGTGTAGGATTTCAATTGGCCAGACTCCGATGTGTCATCAGGATACTGTGCAGGCCAGGTGTAAGAAACCCAGTTAATAAGCTGCGTGAAAGCTCAAGGGATGAGCCTGGGTGTGCAAACTCAAAATAGGTGGTAAGTCACCACGTGAGGGTTAACACCCCCTAGTGAACGCTAGGTAGGTCTAAGTTACAGTGGAAAAAAATAACATAGGTATATAAATGAAAATCAAAAATACAAAAATACAGAGATGATATGGATGAGAAATGCAAAGAGTTCTGGTATGCACTAATTAAGTTGCGTTGCAGATGATTAATGGATAATACTGCAGAGAGCTTCTATTGGTGACTTAAGTGCTGTTTCCTTTTAAAGGGTGCTGTTCCGTGACTTTTGTGCTCCCCTCCTAGGACCCCACTCACCAGATGTTGTCACCCTCCAGGGGCAATTAGGCAGATGGTGGTGGTACCTTTAGTATTCCTGGTATATAACGATCTGTGTATTCCCAGCGGTTGTTCCAAGATGTATAAAGAGGGTCTGGAAAGGTTCCAATGCGGTGCTCACGGTGTCACTCAAGAAAAAATAATAAAAAATATCCCCATAGCGTGATATGTATAAAACTCACAGGGCTTTTATTGTAAAAAAAGGAAAGTGGTCATTTCCACCATAAAAGCCCAGAGGCACCTGAGCTGGTGCATAAAATGACAGAAAAAAGTAAATTAAAACAAACAAAATTTAAAAAACAAACAAAGTTCAAAGCAGGTGTAGTACGCTGTCCACCAGTCCTGTATGGTGGCGGGGCTGCCAGCTCCATTGGAAGTTTAAGAGCGTGTGTCTCTGCGTTGAGCAGCTCGCCGTCCCATAAGGTGGTGTCTGAAGCAGCTGTTAACCTGAACGTGCGTACAAGCTTGCGTGTTGGTCACCTGACGCGTTTCGTCATGTGACTTTCTCAAAGGTGACGTAAGCTGTGTACGCGCGATCTTCAATTATATATGCTGCGGCAGATACACTCCTCTCCCATTGATGACCGTGGTTGGTTGTGGGCTTAACTTGGGTCCCAGGACTTTCCTCCCCTCCATTAACCCATATCATTGCCAGATTGAGGGTGGGGAAGAATGTGGATGTGCCGCTGCATATGGACAAAAGTAAAGTTTACATACAAGATATAGACGAATAAGTGAATTACCATATATGCGTAACATACGTGATCCCTAGGAACATTGGTTAATTTGTATAAGGTTGGTTACTATTGTGTGATGTTTTCTAATTGTAGCTCCTTATGACAAGGAAAGAAAAAAGAGGGAAGCGCTGCTCCAAATGGTAGAAGTACGTGTTTGTTGTTCTAAAAGTACTATATTATCCTATGTGGGTATGACAAATATAAAATAAATGTGTGTAGAAAAGCCATACACTTGAAGTGATGTTTGGGTAAGGTGAGGCCACATATTATACAGCAATATTTAACAAGTAGGAATTAAAGTAGGTATCTACCTAGGTTGGTAGTGGTATAGGCAAATGTCATTTAATGCGGAACAGGTGTCATATGCTAAAATATATATAAAAAATATATAAAAAATATATATATATATATAAAAAATATAGCCAGAGAGGATGTTTATATATGTCAATATCTTGTGAGGCTTAGTTATTAGTGTATTTTATAGAGACATGGTTAGAAGGGAAACCAGGGGCGGTTTCTTGGGTAAAGACAAAATTCAAAAAAACATCCACAAACGGGCTTAGTAATGTTGGTAAAAATACATTGGTGGAGTAGAGTATCAGGGTTCCACCCCTAGTGATGTTTCAGAAAAGGTATGTCAGGGTTAGTTGGTGTCCAGACCCTAATATATAAATTGGCATGATAGTTACTCTGGGGGATTACTCCTAGAAGATGTGTCGGCATTAATATATCTGTAGTTCTAGATGCTTGAGTGCCCCCTTAAAAGCCAGTTGGTTAATTTTTCACTGAAGTTTGTTAATATGGGGTCATAACCTTTTAATATGATTCCTCATTTTTCAATCTTGATGGTATGTCTGAGAAGATAGAAATTGTTTGGGGTGATGCATAGTCAAGAGCTTATTGGCTATGCTTCATCCGGATCTTTCATAAACCTAACTGAATAGTTAGGGATCCCTTTAGGTTCAAACACACTATGAGCCAGGGGATTTTTCCGATGGTGATTTGCACAAGATTATGGAAATTCATCTGTGTTAAGGCATATTCGAAAGACTGGAGTACATTTCATTGTGTCATAAGTGTTGCCAACACTGATACACTTTTTCATAATAAAGGGAGTAGTGGCTTAAAAATTGGAAAGAAAACAATTCAAATCAATATCCAGGTTGAGTCCCCCTGGCGCTAGGGACCCCATCTTATGTATCCAACGGGTTTCATTTTGTGAGACCTGGATTCGTTTATTGCCTCCTCTCCAGTGATCTTTGATAATGTCTATGCCAAAAAAGGTGATACAGGACGGATCTTTATGATGTTTTTCAGCAAAGTGTCTCGAGAGGCTGTGTTTAGTAAACCCCTTCCGTATGTTTTTGATATGTTCCCGTATCCTAACTTTTAGGGGTCTGGTGGTGCGGCCCACGTACTGTAAATGGCATGGGCACTCTATAACGTATGTCACATGAGTGCTATTACACGTAATGAGTTCTTTTATTTGAAACTGCTTATTGTGTACGTATGATTTGAAGGATGTGGTCCTTCGGGGTTGCGGTCTGTTCGTTCTGCATGGCAGACATCTTTGGCATCTGAAAAACCCCTTGAGGTCAGGGCAAATATTTATTTGCTTCGGGGGGTCCAGTACATTGTGGACCAGATGCGTTCTCAGTGTGGGGGCTCTTCGATAGATGAACTTCGGTCTTGATGGCAGTATTGTAACTAATGTTCTGTCCTCCCTGAGGATGGGCCAGTATTTTTTGATAATCTTTTCTACTTGTTGGTACTGGTTATTGTATTCTGTGATAAAGGTTATGTCTGTGGAAGGTACTTTATGGGAGTTCTTACTTTGTAGTAATTCTCCTCTGTTCATATTGCGAATGTTGTTTTTCAGTTTGGTCAGGACTTCTTGTTGATAGCCCTTCTCCAAGAATCTTTTTATTAATACTTCCGCTTGGATGTCAAAATCCTCCACCCGATGGCAGTTTCTCCTGACCCGCATTAGTTGTCCCTTAGGTATATTCCCTATCCATTTTGGGTGATGGCAACTGGAAGTAGGGATATACCCATTTCGATCTGTCTTCTTGAAAAGCGTCTTTGTGCATAGTTCACCCCTGTCTTTAAAGATTTGTAGGTCGAGATAATCAATGCTATGCGCATCCCACTTTCCTGTAAAGGTGATGCCGTACGTGTTGGTGTTGAGTTGCTTCATAAAATTATCAAGGGATGCTCCTGTGCCGTCCCATAGGATAATCAAGTCATCTATATAGCGTCTGTAAAACCTCAACTGAGGGATGTTCAGACCATATATATATTCCTCCTCCCACATGTCCATAAAAAGGTTTGCTACACTGGGGGCATACCGTGCCCCCATGGCCACTCCCCTTTTCTGGACATAGAATTCCTTCTTATACCAGAAATGGTTATTGGCCATGGCCATGTTGAGACCCTCCAAAATGAATGATATTTGTTCTTGTTTCATCTGCGTGTGATGATGTAGTGCCATCTCCACTCCCTTTAATCCGTCCGCTTGCCTAATGCTGGTATAATGCTGGTATACAGCGAGCACACCGAGCACCTGCTACTGGCAACGATAGATGTGGACTCGCTGTATACCAGCATTAGGCAAGCGGACGGATTAAAGGGAGTGGAGATGGCACTACATCATCACACGCAGATGAAACAAGAACAAATATCATTCATTTTGGAGGGTCTCAACATGGCCATGGCCAATAACCATTTCTGGTATAAGAAGGAATTCTATGTCCAGAAAAGGGGAGTGGCCATGGGGGCACGGTATGCCCCCAGTGTAGCAAACCTTTTTATGGACATGTGGGAGGAGGAATATATATATGGTCTGAACATCCCTCAGTTGAGGTTTTACAGACGCTATATAGATGACTTGATTATCCTATGGGACGGCACAGGAGCATCCCTTGATAATTTTATGAAGCAACTCAACACCAACACGTACGGCATCACCTTTACAGGAAAGTGGGATGCGCATAGCATTGATTATCTCGACCTACAAATCTTTAAAGACAGGGGTGAACTATGCACAAAGACGCTTTTCAAGAAGACAGATCGAAATGGGTATATCCCTACTTCCAGTTGCCATCACCCGAAATGGATAGGGAATATACCTAAGGGACAACTCATGCGGGTCAGGAGAAACTGCCATCGGGTGGAGGATTTTGACATCCAAGCGGAAGTATTAATAAAAAGATTCTTGGAGAAGGGCTATCAACAAGAAGTCCTGACCAAACTGAAAAACAACATTCGCAATATGAACAGAGGAGAATTACTACAAAGTAAGAACTCCCATAAAGTACCTTCCACAGACATAACCTTTATCACAGAATACAATAACCAGTACCAACAAGTAGAAAAGATTATCAAAAAATACTGGCCCATCCTCAGGGAGGACAGAACATTAGTTACAATACTGCCATCAAGACCGAAGTTCATCTATCGAAGAGCCCCCACACTGAGAACGCATCTGGTCCACAATGTACTGGACCCCCCGAAGCAAATAAATATTTGCCCTGACCTCAAGGGGTTTTTCAGATGCCAAAGATGTCTGCCATGCAGAACGAACAGACCGCAACCCCGAAGGACCACATCCTTCAAATCATACGTACACAATAAGCAGTTTCAAATAAAAGAACTCATTACGTGTAATAGCACTCATGTGACATACATTATAGAGTGCCCATGCCATTTACAGTACGTGGGCCGCACCACCAGACCCCTAAAAGTTAGGATACGGGAACATATCAAAAACATACGGAAGGGGTTTACTAAACACAGCCTCTCGAGACACTTTGCTGAAAAACATCATAAAGATCCGTCCTGTATCACCTTTTTTGGCATAGACATTATCAAAGATCACTGGAGAGGAGGCAATAAACGAATCCAGGTCTCACAAAATGAAACCCGTTGGATACATAAGATGGGGTCCCTAGCGCCAGGGGGACTCAACCTGGATATTGATTTGAATTGTTTTCTTTCCAATTTTTAAGCCACTACTCCCTTTATTATGAAAAAGTGTATCAGTGTTGGCAACACTTATGACACAATGAAATGTACTCCAGTCTTTCGAATATGCCTTAACACAGATGAATTTCCATAATCTTGTGCAAATCACCATCGGAAAAATCCCCTGGCTCATAGTGTGTTTGAACCTAAAGGGATCCCTAACTATTCAGTTAGGTTTATGAAAGATCCGGATGAAGCATAGCCAATAAGCTCTTGACTATGCATCACCCCAAAAAATTTCTATCTTCTCAGACATACCATCAAGATTGAAAAATGAGGAATCATATTAAAAGGTTATGACCCCATATTAACAAACTTCAGTGAAAAATTAACCAACTGGCTTTTAAGGGGGCACTCAAGCATCTAGAACTACAGATATATTAATGCCGACACATCTTCTAGGAGTAATCCCCCAGAGTAACTATCATGCCAATTTATATATTAGGGTCTGGACACCAACTAACCCTGACATACCTTTTCTGAAACATCACTAGGGGTGGAACCCTGATACTCTACTCCACCAATGTATTTTTACCAACATTACTAAGCCCGTTTGTGGATGTTTTTTTGAATTTTGTCTTTACCCAAGAAACCGCCCCTGGTTTCCCTTCTAACCATGTCTCTATAAAATACACTAATAACTAAGCCTCACAAGATATTGACATATATAAACATCCTCTCTGGCTATATTTTTTATATATATATATATATTTTTTATATATTTTTTATATATATTTTAGCATATGACACCTGTTCCGCATTAAATGACATTTGCCTATACCACTACCAACCTAGGTAGATACCTACTTTAATTCCTACTTGTTAAATATTGCTGTATAATATGTGGCCTCACCTTACCCAAACATCACTTCAAGTGTATGGCTTTTCTACACACATTTATTTTATATTTGTCATACCCACATAGGATAATATAGTACTTTTAGAACAACAAACACGTACTTCTACCATTTGGAGCAGCGCTTCCCTCTTTTTTCTTTCCTTGTCATAAGGAGCTACAATTAGAAAACATCACACAATAGTAACCAACCTTATACAAATTAACCAATGTTCCTAGGGATCACGTATGTTACGCATATATGGTAATTCACTTATTCGTCTATATCTTGTATGTAAACTTTACTTTTGTCCATATGCAGCGGCACATCCACATTCTTCCCCACCCTCAATCTGGCAATGATATGGGTTAATGGAGGGGAGGAAAGTCCTGGGACCCAAGTTAAGCCCACAACCAACCACGGTCATCAATGGGAGAGGAGTGTATCTGCCGCAGCATATATAATTGAAGATCGCGCGTACACAGCTTACGTCACCTTTGAGAAAGTCACATGACGAAACGCGTCAGGTGACCAACACGCAAGCTTGTACGCACGTTCAGGTTAACAGCTGCTTCAGACACCACCTTATGGGACGGCGAGCTGCTCAACGCAGAGACACACGCTCTTAAACTTCCAACGGAGCTGGCAGCCCCGCCACCATACAGGACTGGTGGACAGCGTACTACACCTGCTTTGAACTTTGTTTGTTTTTTAAATTTTGTTTGTTTTAATTTACTTTTTTCTGTCATTTTATGCACCAGCTCAGGTGCCTCTGGGCTTTTATGGTGGAAATGACCACTTTCCTTTTTTTTACAATAAAAGCCCTGTGAGTTTTATACATATCACGCTATGGGGATATTTTTTATTATTTTTTCTTGAGTGACACCGTGAGCACCGCATTGGAACCTTTCCAGACCCTCTTTATACATCTTGGAACAACCGCTGGGAATACACAGATCGTTATATACCAGGAATACTAAAGGTACCACCACCATCTGCCTAATTGCCCCTGGAGGGTGACAACATCTGGTGAGTGGGGTCCTAGGAGGGGGAGCACAAAAGTCACGGAACAGCACCCTTTAAAAGGAAACAGCACTTAAGTCACCAATAGAAGCTCTCTGCAGTATTATCCATTAATCATCTGCAACGCAACTTAATTAGTGCATACCAGAACTCTTTGCATTTCTCATCCATATCATCTCTGTATTTTTGTATTTTTGATTTTCATTTATATACCTATGTTATTTTTTTCCACTGTAACTTAGACCTACCTAGCGTTCACTAGGGGGTGTTAACCCTCACGTGGTGACTTACCACCTATTTTGAGTTTGCACACCCAGGCTCATCCCTTGAGCTTTCACGCAGCTTATTAACTGGGTTTCTTACACCTGGCCTGCACAGTATCCTGATGACACATCGGAGTCTGGCCAATTGAAATCCTACACATCGCATTTTAATTTAATTTTTTATTATTCTGTGTTTACCATACTGATGGTCTAATTTAACACTAAGATTGTGGTGCTGTGTCGTGTTTATACACCCTTGTGTTTTGATTTGGATTACAACCATAGAATTAATGGGCAGGCTGGCCCTTTTTTTAGATTGATTGATTTTTCTTTACACACCCCCTTTTTTTCCTTGAGATACATTTTTCTTTGAGTTTTATAGGATCACCACACTAGTCACTTGTTCTACATTTGTAGAAATTACAGAATTGAACACAGGACTAACCACTAACCTTGGTGTTTGGTCACTATCACCTACCCTTTGTGGACACCATTGGATGGGGGACACTCACTATTTTTGATACACATATGGTTAACAGTAACAATTAACATTAAAGTGGTAACCTATCTGCTCCCGCATCACGTGGGTTCAGGGAATCCTCACCTATGGATTAACCCCTGTCTACAAGTTGCCCAACATTGGTATACTTTAAGCACTATATCACAGTTAATATAGCACCACCCACAGGTCAAGCACCACAGATCCATCAAGCAGCGCCATTCCCCCTATCACCATTTAATATTAAGGGCAACACTTATCTAATTTCAAAAACTGCTTTCCTAAATTGACAATAAAAAACATAAAATAATTACAGCTACAATTTTTTTTTTTTATAAGCAACACCTTCCTCAGTATGATGTCCAGTCATAAGATGTAATGCATATAGGGGGCAGAGCCACACCTGTGACATCATCCTGTGGTCATATTGGAGAATACTGTGTGGTGAGATAGGGAGTCTCATTGCTTTATGCTTGTTCCTGCACTATTGGTACATTGCCTTTTGTAAGTTTTTTAATCCCTTTTTAGACAGAATAAATCCTATAATATATAGAAAGCACTATGGGTTTTTCTTTTTCTTTTTCATACACCCATGTATCTAGTTGAATGGCATATATCAAGGGTAAGGTGAGTGTCTGAAGCCTAAAGGTGCCCAGAGGTGATTAGAGAAAGCTAATTTCTAATCGGATTCCTGTTTTTGTTCAGATGATAATTTAAAGTGGATGTAAACCCTCTCTACCCCTATACCCAGTGAAGTGAACAGCCTCAGATGATACACACAGATGAAACAAAATCATACTACATATGTTTTACCTGCACATCTGCTACCTTCAAATGTATCTATTCTTTAGAATGTGCACACCATTTTAGACATTTTCTATTCCTGTTTAGCACTGGGAGTGGATTCTTGGCATAAAGCCAAGACAGCCGATTGGAGGAAAGCTCCCCCCCCCCCCCCCCACGTAGGCAGAGACTTGCAGAGCTGAGCTGTGACAAGTCAAGTTTTCTGTTAATTTATTTATAGCAACCTCCCTGGACACAAATTTCAGGCTGGATTTATCTTTGGTGACAGAGAACTTGTCAGAAGTTATCATGCTGATAACAGAGCAATGAAACTGAAGAAAGACATGGGACTTGGGGCTTTGGAGTGAGATAAGAAAACACTACAGATATATGTGCTTAGGTTGAATGTCATGAATCAGGTTTACATCCACTTTAAAGCACTGTTTAAACCTCTTTACCTTTTGGTGAGGTCAAAAGTGGAGGTGAGCATTGTACTTTTGGTGGATGCATGCATGGCACATATTTTTCAACAGTTGGAATATATTATTTCATGTTTTTCCCGTTAGTGATCTACTTGCACTAATGTGTATAGACTGTAGTAATGTGCACTTTATGTATCAGTTTTTTATGAGTTGCGATACACAATTATTTTGTAAACTGTGTATTTTGAGGGTGTTGTGAAATCACCTGTACAGTGTTTTTGTGGGCAACCACATTTGTCTTTTTATTTTATTTTAAGGTATATTCATCAATTGCACTTGTTATCCGTTTGCAATATTTGTTTTCTAAGTGTCTTATTTACACTGCAACACAGCCCAGAGCAGTACAGTGACTGACATGAAGTCACTTTTTTATAAGTAAAGTGTAACTAAAGGAGTGTAACTAAAGGAGTCACACACCACACCACCCCCTACTGTTGGCTCAATTCGCCCGGAACGAACAGCTGCTGCACAGTAAACCAATGAAATTTGACTGTGTGGTAGCTGTCCATTTAATGTGAATGGGCCCTAAGAACCAATACAGGTTCTACTGCACTTTCCAGTGCTGTCAGTCTTGCAATGAGCATGCATGAGTAGAGAATAGAGAGATGATTGCATTGGTTTGTTGCTGCTTGTTCATTAACAAGATGGGATGGGTTTATTCATATTTTCTGGTTCATAATGCATTTATGGGCACCAGGCCATACTGTGTTGCTGCAGTGTAGTGTGCAGGTACGTCCAAAAGTCTGAAACATTTTAACAGTTGCTGTACCTATCTGTCTTTTATGGAGCATGGAGTTGTGGATCATCTTCTACTAATTATTGTGTTGGCAGCTCAGTGACTGCCCATCTAGCTCAGGAGGGCTTCTGCATAATTTGGGCTAGCAGCACCTTTTCTTTCTTTCTGGAAATCCACAAGGCGGTGCTATGTTTATTAGGAGTGCCTAGTGACTGTTGAAATAGAATTACAAGTGCTTTGGCAGGTGAAGCAGTTCTTAGTTTGTGTGTATGTGCGCAACAACTGTTTATTTAGCCCTCTGCCTAAAGAATGGCTTTAACAGTGTGTATTATGCATGTTTACCCCATAGGCATTTAGCCATACACAAACAGATGAACATAGGTACAGTATTGTTTAACAGTGCTATCATAAATTATTATGATCCATCTATTTTGAAGATTCAAATTACCTTTACTTGCTGCCTCATGAGCAGGTGAAGGAAGACAGGTCTCCAGGTATGCCTTTGCACCATATTCCAATAGCAGCTCCACACAACTTGCACTGCCTCTTGAACATGCATTAAATAAAGGAGTCACTCCATCAATAGTTGTAGCATTCACCTAAAACATATCAAAGGATGTCTTGGGATAGACATGAAGTAATAAGCTTTAAAGGAACATATGTGCTTACTCAGAGATAGTGATAGAAGAATCTGCCTGGGTTTGATTCACCAAGGGTTTGGCGAATCTTGTTTGCTTCTGAACTTGGATAAAAATTCTATTGAGGTCTATATGGATTTAAAAATGTTAAATTCTGCCCATTTTTAAAGCTAATAGGCAAACTACTCTCAAAAACACATAGGATTCTGAGTATTGTCATAGGGGACATGAACCAATGCAGAAAAATGTTTTAAAAAATGTCATACTGAGAGAGAGGGTATTCTCATGTGACTTCATGGACCAATATGAAAATACACATATTCTTAAATAACATGTTTGGAGGATGCCTTAAAGTTGTCTGTAGTATTAGGGAACAGAACAGTTTTCAGTCTTAGTAACAGAGTACACCTGCAGCATATATTTAACTATGGAATTGATATATAATATTACAGTTAGCTTGGCTTACATACACTATATTACCAAAACTATTGGAACACCTGACTTTGCACACACATGCAATTTATTGGCATCCCAGTCTTATGGCCCATACACACGATCCGAATATCGGCCGATGGATCGTACGACTTTTTTCGCTTAATAATCGCAAGTAAAATAAAATAGGTTATTAAACTCACGAAAATTCTCCTACGACAGAAAAAAAAGATCGGAAGTGATGTCACGTGTTGTAATGTATTTGTATTGTATTGTCGGACGACGGCTGTACTGACTAAACGAAAATCGTACGATCTGACATCGTACGAGGAAAATTTTCGCACATGTCCGATCGAAAAATATCGGATGAACGGTCGTGATCGGCTCTCGAAAGTAGTGTACACACGATCCGAAAATCGTACGATCTATCATCGGACGATCGTTTTCGTCCGATATTCGGATCGTGTGTATGGGCCATTAGTCCGTAGGGTTCAATATTGAGTTGGCCAACCCTTTGCAGCTATAACAGCTTCAATTTATCCGAAAAGTGTTCTATCTAGTTGAGGTTAGGACTGTAAAGGCCAGTCAAGTTACTCCACCCCAAACTTGCTCATTCATGTCTTTATGGACCTTACTTCGTTCACTGTTGTGCACTCATGTTGGAACAGGAAAGTCCATCCCCAAACTGTCCCCGCAAAGTTAGGAGAATGAAATTGTCTAAAATGTCTTGGTATGCTGACGCCTTAAGAGTTCCTTTACTGGAACTAAGGGGTCAAGCCCAACCCCTGAAAAACAATCCCACGCCACAATCCCCCTCCACTAAATGATTTGGACCAGTGCACAAGCAAGGTCCATTAAAACATGGATGAGAAGGGTGGTTCTCAAGTTTAGTAGAGAGAGGCTGCGGCTTTGCTATCAGGCCGCGTACACATGACTAAATAAATCAGATCAAATCGGTCTGACAGACCGTTTTGATCGGATTTGTCTGCTGGGCTATTTTGGTTTGATCGTGTACACACGATCAAACCAAAATCCCCGCCGGCAGAGAGCGCGGTGACGTGGCGGTGACGTGGCGGTGACGTTGACGCCGCCACGTCACCAAACCAGGAAGTAAAATACTTCCACGCATGCGTCGAATCCATTCGACGCATGTGCGAACAGATATGTCCGCTGGTTAGTGTACTAACCAGCGGACATGTCGGACGGATGGGTTTCCAGCAGACAGATTTTAAAGCATGCTTTAAAATTTGTCTGCTGGTAAAACCTGTCTGCTCGCCCGTACACACGATCAAATTTGTCCGTCGGACCGTTTCCAGCAGATAAATTCGATCGTGTGTACGCGGCCTAAGAGTTAAGATACTAGAGAAGATACTGCAGTGTAAAACTGGCCAGTAAAACAACAGTTCTAGTTATATTTGGGGATAATAGGCCAAAATGTACTAGACACAAAGAATGCAGGAATGTATTTTACTACAGAAATGAGGAGACTGCAAATGATACATTAGTGTAAAAATGGCCAGCAGCAAGGCAATTTTAATTAGGGCCCAAATATTCTATAAACAATGGGCACAGGCTTGGGGTTTACCACATTACCTGGGGTTTACTAAACAGAGCCAATGCACTAATATTTATACAATCAGTCCACAATTCCAAGTTCTTAATTTTAACTTGATGTTATTATATTTTTAACCACTTAACCGCTTATGGACCGCCGCATTTACGTCGGCAGAATGGCACGTACAGGCACATTGGCTTACCTGTACGTCCCTGCCTAGACGCGGGTCGGGGGTCCGATTGGGACCCCCCCGGTACATGCGACGGTCTCTGTGGCTCTGGGAGCGATCCGGGATGAGGGGGAGGTTATTCGTTTTTGTCCGCCCCCTCATGATCGCTCCCAGCCAATGCGCGCGCTCCCCCTGCTATGCACTTCCTCCTCCTGTGTAAACACAGGAAGGAGGAAGTGATGTGATCTCTGCTCTCGGCGTTTTTTCAACCGCTGCTGAGGAGAGATCACAACACACAGTGCGTCTGCACAACACTACACTGACACCAGGACACACAGGCACATTAACCCCTTGTGATCACCCCCCCACCCCCTCCCCCCTGTCACAGTGTCACTGAATGCAGTGATTATATGTATGATCACTGTATTTAGTGGCAGTGTGACAGGCAGTTAGTGTTAGGTTCAGGGTAGCCCCCGTACCCCCCTAATAAAGTTTTAACCCCTTGATCACCGCCCTAGTTAACCCTTTCACTCCCTATTGCCAGTGTCACTAAGCGATCATTTTTCTGATCGCTGTATTAGTATCGCTGTTCCCGCTAGGTAGCTAATTTTTTTTTTATTGCAATTTTACTAAAGACATGTGGCTGAATAAATTTTGGCCTAAATGTTTGACTAAAATTCAGTTTTATTTAATTTTTCTTATAACAAAAAGTAAAAAATATTGATTTTTTTTTCAAAAATGTCGCTCTATTTTTGTATATAGCGCAAAAAATAAAAATCGCAGAGGCGATCAAATATCACCAAAAGAAAGCTCTATTTGTGGGAAGAAAAGGACGCAAATTTTGTTTGGGAGCCACGTCGCACGACCGCGCAATTGTCTGTTAAAGCGACGCAGTGCCGAATTGTAAAAACCCCTTGGATCATTTACCAGCATATTGGTCCGGTCCTTAAGTGGTTAAGACCCGGACCTTTGTGCAGGTAAAGGACCTGGCCAGTTTTTACGATTCGGCCCTTGCGTCGTTTTAACTGACAATTGCGCGGTCGTGCGATGTGGCTCCCAAACAAATTTTTTTCCCCACAAATAGAACTTTCTTTTGGTGGTATTTGATCACCTCTGCGGTTTTTATGTTTTGCGCTATAAACAAAAATAAAGCGACAATTTTGAAAAAAATTCAATATTTTTAACTTTTTGCTATAATAAATATCCCCCAAAAATATATAAAACTTTTTTTTCCCTCAGTTTAGGCCAATACGTATTCTTCTACCTATTTTTGGTAAAAAAAAAAAATCGCAATAAGTGTTTATCGATTGGTTTGTGCAAAATTTATAGCGTTTACAAAATAGGAGATAGTTTTATTGCATTTTTTTTTTTTTTTTACTACTAATGGCGGCGTTCAGCGACTTTTTTTGTGACTGCGACATTATGGCGTACACATTGGCCAATTTTGACACATTTTTGGGACCATTGTCATTTTCACAGCAAAAAATGCTATAAAAATAGTTTACTGTGAAAATGACAATTGCAGTTTGGGAGTTGACCACTAGGGGGCACTGTAGGGGTTATGTGAGACCTCATATGTTTTTCTAACTGTAGGGGACGTGTGACATCATTGATTGTGTTTCCCTATATCAGGGAACACACGATCAATGAAGCTGCCACTGTGAAGAATGGGGAAGCTGTGTTTACACACAGCTCTATCTGTTCTTCAGCTCCGGGGACCGATCGCGGGAGTCCGGCGGCGATCGGGTCCGCAGGTCCCGTGGCCGTGGTCACGGAGCTTTGGACCGGGCCGTGGGCGCCAACCGCTGGCGTCTGTCTACGACCCACGGCTGGGCACTTTAAGAGGACGTACAGGTACATGCTTGTGCCCAGCCGTGCCATTCTGCCGACGTATATCTGCAGGAGGCGGTCCTAAGTCTTTAAAGGGTATCTAGGCCAAAGAAAAAAAACTTTAAAGAAGTATAGCAAAATCTTTTTTGGCTATATTTCTGGTATAGATCATGGGAGTGCAGTTTGTGTCACAGAGCCGGTCCAGGCTCTGAAAAGATCCTAACCATATGGTTGGTATCCACGCAGATGCCTGGTTTGGTAGCTGGCTCAGTTGCTCCTGCACTTCCACAGCCCAACACTCCAGTGAAAGCTGGAGGGGCAGAGCAGAGAGCCAGTGTATGACAGTCACCAGCTCTCTGCAGTCTGAAGACCAAGAGCTGAGCGATCAGCTGTGTTTAATCATGCAGTTCTCACTCTTAGAGCTGCATTCATATAGGTGAGCTTTTTTTTATTTATTGTTTTTACCTAAACCAATACTTCTTTTTTATTAAAATTAGGTACCGATACGGAGCATTTGCCCGAGTACTTGTACTCGGGCAAAAGCTCCGATGCTTCACCCTATACCTGGACAGTCAGGGTGATCAGTGCAGAGTTATAAGCACTGATCACCGCTGACTGTCCTCGTATCCTCCTCCAGCCCCCCTCCATTCTGCTGCCGTCTCCCTCGGTGTCCCCCTCCGTGCTGCCATCTCCCTCGGTTTCCCCCTCCGTGCTGCCGTCTCCCTCGGTGTCCCCCTCAGTGCTGCCATCTCCCTCCGTGCTGCCGTGTCTTCTTCCATGCTGCTTCGTGTCCCCCTTCGTTCTGCTGTGTCCCCCTCCGTGCTGCCGTGTCCCCCTCCGTGCTGCCGTGTCCCCCTTCGTGCTGCCGTGTCCCCCTTCGTGCTGCCGTGTCCCCCTCCGTGCTGCCGTGTCCCCCTTCGTGCTGCCGTGTCCCCCTTCGTGCTGCCGTGTCCCCCTTCGTGCTGCCGTGTCCCCCTTCGTGCTGCCGTGTCCCCCTTCGTGCTGCCGTGTCCCCCTTCGTGCTGCCGTGTCCCCCTTCGTGCTGCCGTGTCCCCCTCCGTGCTGCCGTGTCCCCCTCCGTGCTGCCGTGTCCCCCTTCGTGCTGCCGTGTCCCCCTCCGTGCTGCCGTGTCCCCCTCCGTGCTGCCGTGTCCCCCTCCGTGCTGCCGTGTCCCCCTCTGTGCTGCTGTCGTGTCTCCCTCTGTGCTGCCTCGTCTCCTCCCATGCTGCTTTGTGTCCCACCCCATTATGCTGCCGTGTCCCCCTCCCTGCTGCCGTGTCCCCCTCCCTGCTGCCTTGTCCCCCTCCCTGCTGCCTTGTCCCCCTCCCTGCTGCCTTGTCCCCCTCCCTGCTGCCTTGTCCCCTCCCTGCTGCCTTGTCCCCCTCCCTGCTGCCTTGTCCCCCCTCTGTGCTGCCTTGTCCCCCCTCTGTGCTGCCGTCTCCCTTTGTGCTGTCGTGCCCCCCTCTGTGCCCGCGTGCCCCCCTCTGTGCCCGCGTGCCCCCCTCTGTGCCCGCGTGCCCCCCTCTGTGCCCGCGTGCCCCCCTCTGTGCTACAGTGTCCCCCTCTGTGCTTCCGTGTGTCCCCCTCCATGCTGCCGGTTCCCCCACCGTTCTCCTCCTTCACCCCCGCGATCTGTCAGGGTGCAGAGCGGAGGTAAATCCGGCTCCTACCTTTTCCGAATGTACAGAGTCAGTGATCACTGACTCTGTCCATTCACATAACTGAAACATTGTAAACTGTAAATCCCTGCCCTCCCGTAAGTCCCCAGGCCCAGATGGCCTACCCTATGAATACTATAAGGCCTTCATGCCCCTCCTGCTCCCCCACATGTGTAAACTTTTTAACACCTTCCTTAGGGACACCCCTGTCCCGGCAGATATGCAGCGCTCCTTTATCACTTTGATTCCTAAGCCGGATAAGGACCCCGTTCTCTGTGCCAACTATAGACCCATCGCACTACTGAATTCGGACTTGAAAATGTTTACAAAATTACTCTCACTCCGTTTGAACATGGTTCTCCCTTCCCTTATCCATAAGGACCAAGTGGGCTTTGTGCCTCTTAGGCAGGCGGGCGATAATACCTGGAAGATAATTGACCTGGTGGAAGTGGCGAACAGGGAAAATATGGAGTCCTTGCTTCTCAGCCTGGATGCTGAGAAGGCCTTTGACCGGCTCGGGTGGCCCTTCATGTTTGCCACATTAAACCACGTAGGGATCTGAGGCCCATTCATGAGTGCGATCCGTCATCTCTACTCCGACCCCTCCTCTCAGGTCAAGACACCCTTTGCCCTTTCACCTTCCTTTCCTATTACCAACGGCACCTGGCAGGGGTGCCCACTCTCACCCCTGCTATTCGCACTTTGCGTTGAACCCCTAGCAGCCACTATTCGAGGCAACCCGTCTATCCGTGGGACATCATCCTCTCCCTGAGACATCCTAGGATCTCCCTCCCGAACCTCCATGCAGAGCTGGCCAAATATGGAGCTTTTTCGGGCTACAAAATTAACGCCTCAAAGTCGGAGGCCCTCCCAATTAATGTCCCCGGAGCAGAGGTCGCTCATTTGCAGGCCAATTTCTCCTGTCAATGGAAAACAACTTCTCTGAAATACCTGGGGATACACATTACTCCAAGTTTCACTACCTTGTACCAGGAAAACTTTCCTCCCCTATTCCGCTCGATAAGATCCTTGCTGATGCAATGGAAGAAACACCATATTTCCCTACTCGGCCGGATAGCCTCAGTTAAAATGACGATACTCCCGAAGCTTCTTTATCTTTTTCAAACGCTGCCCATCTCTGTCCCCTATAAACACCTGCGAAAACTTCAGTCTGACCTACTTAAATTCACCTGGAATCACAAAAGACATAGGGTCCCCCAGACAGTACTAATGGCGGCGTGCTCGGACGGAGGCCTTGCGTTTCCTAATCCTGTAAAGTATTATCAGGCCACTCAACTCCACGCAATAGCTTCCTGGTTCACTCAACGTTCCTACAACAAGTGGACGGAGATTGAAAAACTGTGGTTAGCCCCGACTCACCCTAATAACCTGCTTAGGAGCGCGGACGTGGAGGTTCACCTTGAACGCCTGCTGGGCTCCGTGTCTCAACTCCGATGACTTCGGCATCGGCTGTCGCGATGGTGTAGACTGTCCTCGGAGTGTTCGCTCCTGACCTCATTCATGTATAACCCCAAGGTGCCGGATAGCCTCACACACCACATGTCCCACCCGTGGACATCCCGGAATCTTTTCCATTTTGGGAACCTAGTGGATCCCCTCTCACGCAAACTACTGCCCTTCTCTAACCTCCAAACTAAATTTGATCTCCCTCGGCAGGTATTCTACAGTTACTTGCAAATCCGCCATTACGCCCTGTCCATAGCACCTAACCTGCAATTTTCCCCTCCAACTACCTTTGAGAGGCTGATCTTGGCCAGGTCAGCCCAGAAAGACCTAATCTCTGATATCTACAAAATACTAAATGCCTATCCCTTAGAATCCCAGGGTAAACACTCTTACATGCTTCGTTGGGAAAAAGCCCTTAACGAGGTCATACCCATAGAACAATGGCGGATTATCTGGTCCCAGGCAGCTAAGAGCTCACTTTGTATGCTGTACAAAGAAAACACTTATATAAAGTCCTACTATTTTGGTATATGACCCCTGACGTGCTGCACGCCATATACCCCACTAGTTCTGATGGCTGCTGTCGATGTCAGGGAGACAAGGATTCCCTCTTTCACATTTACTGGAGCTGCCCAATGATTGCCCCCTACTGGACCGCAGTGCAGCGATTATTGAGCCACCTGTTGGACACACAGGTCCCCATGTCCCCCAAATTCTTCTTATTGGGCTTATCCCCCCTGAGGACCTCCACGGCCTACAAAAAGTTGACCCACCACATCCACACAGTTACTCGCTGTCTTATAGCCCTGAATTGGAAAAACAGCTGCCCCTACCCCGGAAGCCTTGCACGCTAGGATCAAAGACGTGGAGCTGATGGAAAGAATGACTGCCAGGATGCAGGACAGATTGGAGGCCCACGACACTGTCTGGGAGCCATAGCGCCTCTGAGAGGACCAGTCGTGACCAGGTAAACAAGCTAACTCGATGACCCTTCCCTCTCCCTCTCTCTCCCCCCCCCATCTTATCTTTATTCTTATTTTTATCTCTTGTTATGTTTTTTATATATTTTTTTATCTATTTTTTATTTTTTCCCGCCTGTTCTCCCTTTCTTCCTCCTCTCAGAGGTACCACTGTGATTTCCCCCATGCCCTACGTTTTGCAGTGTACTAATCTATGTTATTATGATATGGCAACCTCAACCTCAGTTCTGCGCTTGCTATTGTCTAGGGGCATGTAGACGGCCCACATTATTTTCTACCTGACTACCTGTAACACGGGCAACTATCTGCCTTCTCTCCCTATGCCCCTCCCTATACTGTATCACATTTTCCTGTATGTTGTAAGCAACCTTTCTCTTTTCAATAAAAAAGTTATTTGAGGAAAAAAAAAGGAATTGCAATAAATAATAAAAAAATGAATTGTAAAAAAATTCTAAATTAAATAAAAAACACACTGACACTGTCCATCCCCCCCACCCCCTAAAAAAAAAAAGCATTGTAAAAAAAAAAAAAAAATGAAACAAATTGTAAAAAAAAAAAAAATAATAAATGTTTTTTTTTTTGTAATATTGTAAAAAAAAAAAAAAAAAACTACTGACACATGTGCCACTGTCACATGATATTTAAAAAAAAGTATCGGTAATCGGTGTCGGCGAGTACTTGATAAAAAGTATCGGTACTTGAACTCGGTCCTAAAAAAGTTGTATCGGGACAACCCTAATTATAATGCATTGTTTCTATGTTTCTATAGAGAAGCTATATGGTAACCCTAAGCTGCTTGTCCCTGATTTGGACTACACAACAACTTCCCTTATTCTCATCTTCACAACAGAGGGGGAGGGGGGTGGTCTGTATAGAGATTACTGCTTAAGATTTTAGGGCAGCATAGGTAGAGTGTATAGGAAGTAATGGGCTCATCAAATTTCTAGTTAGACCAACTTTTAATTTTTGCACTTATCCAATAGATATAATAAAAAAAAACTCTTTAATCTGTATATTTAAACTGTGCTTCATTGCACTGACTTGTATTGTTGTATGACACAACTTACATGTGCTCCAGCTTTCAGCAGTGTTCTTGCACATCCAACATGATCTCCCAGGCAGGCTTCATGTAGTGGTGTCACGTGGTCAATGGTTAAAGTGTTGACATTGTAACCCTAAAGGTACAAAATTGCACATCTCAGTCAACTAGATAGCAGTACACTCACAGAGGTTTCATCAATCTTGGAGCACAGTAAGGCAGTATGAAATAGAATGATAAGATAGTTGAGATTGCAGTAATCCCACCATTACTGTTTAGCACTATGCTGATATTAAAACACATTCCTGACCACTTCCTAATTAACCTATCTTGATAGATCCCCCTAACGGTACACATTATGCTTACATAAATGCAATTAATAACAGGGAAGCTCTCAGTAGAAAAACATGGTTCATTTAGAGAAGGTAGACAGTAGTGTGATAATGGCACTCTCAGGCTCATGCCGGCCATACATGGCTCAAAATTCCCTGGTCACTGCTGAACCAGACAAATTTCGATCCATGTATGGGAAGAGGTGGTTATACAGAAATTGATCTACTGATCAACTTCTGTACAACTGTCTTGTCGGAAAATTTACAATCTATCAGCGCCACCGGTTATAGTGGCAGTGCTAATCAATGTATTCCGATGGCGGGGAAGTTTTCCTGCCATCAGAATACATTAGCTCAGCAGGAAGAATTCCTCCATCCACCACAAATGTGAATGGGGGGCATTGTGTCATTGTTTTTTTTTGCTCAACCCACTGGTTGAATGAAAAAAATTATCATCTGCCTTACCCTAAATGATAGTCACCAGCTCTCTGCTCACTGAAGTCCAAAAACTGAGTGATCGTGGTCTTTACTTGCTCAGTTCTCGGTCTAAGGCCTCGTACACACGATCAAATCTGTCTGCTGGAAACGGTCTGCTAGACCGCTTCAGCAGACAGATTCGATCGGGTGTACGGGCAAACAGACGGATTTGGCCACCCGACAGATTTCAAAGCATGCTTTGAAATTTGTCGGCTGGGAACCCGTCCGCCCGACATGTCTGCTGGTTAGTATGCTAACCAGCAGACATGTCTTCTCGCACACGCGCCGAATGGTTTCGACGCATGCGCGGAAGTGTTTTACTTCCTGGTGCGGTGACGTGGCGGCGTCAACGTCACCGCCACGTCACCGACACGTCAGCGCGCTGTCTGCTGGCGGGGATTTTGGTTTGCTCGTGTGTACACGCGAGCAAACCAAAATGCCAGCAGACAGATCTGTTCAAATCGGTCGGTCCGACCGATTTGAATAGACACATTTAATCGTGTGTACGAGGCCTTAGAGGCAGCTTTGGACCAATGCTGCATCCACCTAGGTGAGCATAATCCTACACTTTTCTTTAAAAAAATAAAGAAAGGGGGGGCATGATTGAAAACTTTAAATATATTAGGGGAGCTAGCAGTGTGGCGTTTTAAAGCACAGACTGTACTGCTGTTCGGTCATGCTCACATTATTTGCTGCTTTATGCAACTTTTGTAAGTGCAACTTTTTATTAAATTTATTTTTGTTTAAAAAGTTAGTGCACTATTAGCCTTTTTTACTTCTCCAAAATGCTATCATCTGAGCACTTAGGGCCAGATTCAGATACATTTGATGTATCTGTCCGGCGGCGTAGCGTATGCTGTTTACGCTACGCCGCCGCAAATATTATGGGCAAGTGCCTTATTCAGAAAGCACTTGCTCCATAATATGCTGCGGCGTAGCGTAAAGTGCACGGCGTAAGGCCGCGCAATTTAAATTTGTGATGTGGGGGCGTGATTCATGTAAATTGCAGAATTGCAGAATTCCGGCGTATCTTCTTTTCTGAATAGTAAAAAAAGATACGCCGGCTATTCTTAGTATTTACGCGGCGTATCTCTTGATACGGTGACGTAAATACTTTCTGAATCTGGCCCTTAGTGTCTAATGTGAATCCCAGCAACTGACCACTGAGAGCTAAATTACCCTGGTGGGGACATGCGCATATAGATCCTGTTAGGATCTGGTAAGCTTCCATCTATTATATCCTTAGCACGGTGGTGAAACACTTTTGGATGAGTTTGCATGGTACTTTCATGTATTGTTTTGGATATAGAGCCCAAGGTATGTTTACATTTTATCCTTATCCACTTACACTATCATTTTTCACCCCCCTCCCCTCACCTTCCTTCCTTCCCCCTCCCCCTTCCTTCCCTTGCCATTCCTCGTTCCCTTATCCTGCTTTTCCCTACTCCCTTTCCCCTTTCCACCTTTCCTGCCCCCTTTAAAAAGAAAAACCCCTCCCCTTCCAATTCCCCCTCCTCCCCCCCTTTCTCTAGCACATCCTCCCTCCTCCCCCCTTTTCCCCCTTCCCCTCTTTTCCTCTCCTCCTGATTCACTCACACTCACTTCCCACCTTTTCTTTACCTAATTGCAGTGATCACGCGTGCCACACACCCACCCTCCTTCACTGTCCCAGGTTTGGCTCCGTTGATTTTAATTTATATATTCCCATATCCTTTACATTAGACAAGCAGGACAATCCACACATGTGTCCTTCTTGGCCACCGGATGGGATTCTGTCTGGTCCTGCCTGCTGCCCCCCTATGGTTGGAGGATCCTTTTAGGTGAGCAACTCAACCCGGGGTTTCCCCCTTTGTATACATTATGGGCTAGATTCAGGTAGGACTTAAGCCGGTTTATCTCGAGATGTGCCACCTAAGTCTAAATTTGTGCCGTCATATCTATGCCCCGTACCCACAGAACTAGATACGCGCGAAAATAGGCTTTTCCCGACCGGCGTAACTTGCCTACGCCTGCACATCATAGGCACACATTTAGGCCGAACGCTATGCAAATATGCAAATGAGGGAGAAACGCCGATTCTCGAACATACGCGCATTCGGAACAGGCTACGCGCGGTGTGCCTTAGCTGTATGGCCGGCCTAAAGTTATCCCTCATAAAGCAGGGGTAACTTTGCACCAGACTTGCTCAAGTCAGCTGGAGAGTAGCTTCAGCAGCACCGTTACAGATGAGCTGAGCAACCACACTTGCAGGACAACACATGGCAGCCGTGGTCCTAGCACTACTAATGGGTCCCCCGCCATGTAGGAGGAGGGGACGGGAGAGGATATACCGCACGCGCATAAACATCTTTGGCATGGGTGATTCGGAGGTGTTTCGCATTTTCAGATTCAGCCCTGAAGCTATCCAGGAAATAGCCACAACCCTGCATGATGACATCACCAGCAAGACACACCGCTCACATTTAGGCCGAACGCTTCTGGCGCACCCATTGATTTCCTATGCAAATATGCAAATGAGGGAGAAACGCCGATTCCCGAACATACGCGCATTCGGAACAGGCTACGCGCGGTGGGCCTTAGCTGTATGGCCGGCCTAAAGTTATCCCTCATAAAAGCAGGGGTAACTTTGCACCAGACTTGCTCAAGTCAGCTGGAGAGTAGCTTCAGCAGCACCGTTACAGATGAGCTGAGCAACCACACTTGCAGGACAACACATGGCAGCCGTGGTCCTAGCACTACCAATGGGACGGGAGAGGATATACCGCACGCACATAAACGTCTTTGGCATGGGTGATTCGGAGGTGTTTTCGCATTTTCAGATTCAGCCCTGAAGCCATCCAGGAAATAGCCACAACCCTGCATGATGACATCACCAGCAAGACACACCGCTCACAAGCAGTGCAGCCACTGGTCAAGGTACTGGCAACACTCCATTTCCTTGCCAGTGGTTCTTTTCAGCGTACAAGTGGAGTTGTGGCTGGGATGTCACAATCCAGCATGAGCAAATGTGTGCACGAGGTTGTCCCCGCAATCCTCAGACGCATGTCCCACCACATCATCAAACCTACCCAGGAACATCAGCGGCAGAAGGCAATGCGGGATTTCTATGAAATTGCAGGATTCCCACTCACCATCGGGGCCATTAATTGCACACATGTGGCACTACGGCTTCCCCGTGACACAGAGCACATATTTTGCAATCGTAAGCATTGGCATTTCATCAACGTACAGGTGTTAGCCGATGCCCAATGTCTCATATGGCACGTCCGTGCCAAACACCCCGGGTCCAGCCACGACAGCTACATATACCGTCAAAGCAACATCCCAAGGGAATTCGAAAAGAAAGTGTACAGGGACAGCTGCTTGGTTGGTGAGTGACATGGGAGTCAGGCATGACTGTCCGACTCCATGATGCAGACATCACGAGGGCCACATGCATGGCTAACATCCTCCTGCCCTTTCCCTTCCAGGTGACGTGGCATATGCACTTGGGCCCCATCTCATGATTCCATTCCGGGATCCCCAAACCAGAGTAGAGAGAAGATACAACAAAGCACATATAAGTACCCGTGCAGTGGTGGACAGTGTTGTAAGTAACGGAGTTACAATATACGCAGTTACCTAACGCAGCCCCTTTTGAGGGTAATGAGTAATCTACCTGATTTCTCTTCCCCTTACGGTAACGCAGTTCCCATTACTTGGGCGGCATTACCGCAATTACATCTACCGCCACTAGCTAGATGGCAGCAGAGTAATTGCTTCTGCCGGCGCTGTGAATATGAATATGGGTGGAACTCCACTTTAGAATCATGTGACCACTGTGATGGCCTGTCACAGCGGTCTGAAAACTCCCAATCGCAAGGAGCCCTGGATACAATGAGCCCCACCCGCCTCACACTGACCTATCACCGGGGAACAACTCACATCGATCACACACACTGTGTGCGCAACCTGATCAATGATCCGGGGAACACATGGCCGGAACAAAATTGTCCACAGAACAAACGTTCCCTATACAACACAGTGTACACAGCGACATCTAGTGGTCAACATGGTAAGTGCAGGACAAATACAGACCAATGATCGCAGGTTATTTTTGGTCAGTGATTTCATCTCTTCATCAGACAACAAAGAAAAATCTGACATCCCCATTCCAGATCCCTTGCATCCAATAAAGCTTATATAAGATAAATAAAATAATAACCAATAAACTATAGAAAATTCTAATAAAGCCTAATATAAGATTTTAAATACAGACTCTGTAAACGTCAAGGGAATGTATATTATAAACATACATTTTAATCCAGCTTATAATTTGGATGTAATATGTAGCAGATGGATAAGGGTTTTAAGTCCTATTAGCTGCACATACATGGTGGGACGGATGCACCTAGGCTGGGATATACACGAGATCACCATTTGTTTCCGGTTTTCTTCTCTCATGGATCTGGCATTCTTTTGTCTTCGAGTTTTAACTCACTGCTCCCTGGCAAGTGCCCATCATCTGCTTCTCAACAAAGCATTGTAGAATATTAAAAAATTCAGTTACTTTGCTGAGTAACTAATTACTTTTTCAATGTAGTAACTGAGTCACTAACACAATTACTTTTTCAGAGAAGTAATTTGTAACTGTAACTAATTACTTTTTAAAAGTAAGATGAGCAACACTGGTGGTGGAGCGCACATTTGGCCTCCTGAAGTCCAGTTTCCGATGCCTGGATAAGTCTGGGGGTACCCCGTTGTATTCCCCAAACTTTGTGTGCCAGATCATCGGTGCATGTCTGCACAACTATGCCATGAGAAAGGGCCTGCAAATTGACATACGTGATGACCTGACCCCCCAACCACACAGTCCCCCCCTGAACGAGGCTCACCCATCTGCTGAGGGAAGAGCAGTCAGGAGGGTCCTCGTGGTAGGCTTCTTTGGCCGTTAAACACACACATTCATAATGGCACATGAACAATGCGTGCATGCACACCACTGTGGTCCCTAGATCACACACACCACATCCACATCACATTGGATTAGCCCAAGTCCAACATGCAGGACTTGGGAGCAGCAACGCCGGCGTCAAGGCCCCAATGATGTCGCTTTCCATTCATAACTTCTCCACCACGACCGAGGGTGACACCCCTTACTGGCAGGAGTGCCACCCCCACATTCACACACCATTCACACTGTAGCCTGCACTCCTCACCGTGTGCAGATACTACCAAGATAAAAAAACTCATAACCTGAGTATAACATAAATAAAAACTCATAACCTGAGTATAACATAATTAAAAACTCATAACCTGAGTATAACATAAAAAAGTCAATAAAAAAAAAATGGCACTCATCTGCCCTGACGTGGGCTTCTCCTAGTGCCATGGCCCCGGCTCCTTAACTGCCTGGGGGGAGCCACAGGTGGGGGGGTTGGACATCAGGAGGTGGGGGGGTTGGGCATCAGGAGGTGGAGGCGCATCCCCTGGAGCCTCCCTGGCTGGCTGCCTGCCCTCCAAAGCCAGAGCAATGCGGGTGAGGATCGCATTAGTCTCCGCAAGCATCACCCTGGTCTGCATCCCCTCCTCCACGACGGCCTCTGCCAGGCTCTTAACCTCAGATGCGAGGCCTGCTGTGGTGGCCTGCACCTCCCCCAGGCTGGTGACAATAGCAGCAGAATTGCAGCTGATATCTTGGAGGCTGTCCAGAAGCTGCGTTGAAGGTGCCAGGCTGTCAGCAAGACGCCGTATATGTACTGACACATCACCCACATGGCGGGTCTTCCGGGCCTGATCCCTGGCAAGGGTTTCCTGGAGAGCCTCAGGAACACCCCTTGTTTTATGTGTTGCCTTCCGGGGACCAGAAGAGGCTAGGGGCTGTGGGTATGGGGAGGCCCTTGAGGGGCTTTCCCTGATGGAGGAGGAGGGTGAGGGAGTTTCCCTGATGGGGGAGGAGGGTGAGGGAGTTCCCCTGATGGGGGAGGAGGGGGAGGGAGTTCCCCTGATGGGGGAGGAGGATTGGGAGGGTATAGGGATGGTGGGATCCTCCACTAGGTAGACCGCTCCCTCGAGGTCCCCGTGCTCCTCCACTACTTCCTCCAGAGGAGAGGTGTGGGCACTCCTCTCTGGTGATGGCGGGGGTCGCTCCAGCAGCAGCCGACGACGGCCCAGCTCCCTCCTGCACATCTGGATGACACAAAAGATGCACATGTTGGTGGACCCACACACTTGTCACATGTTCCCTTCCCCTCCCCCCACATGCTACACACCAGATATTAGATAAAACACACTTACCTGTCCTCAAGGACTGGTCGCCGGAGTCATACCCCTCCATGCCCTCCACCTGCTCACGCTGCAGGCATTGCGCAATCTGCTCCTCCTCCAGGGGTCAACTGCACAGGACATGCTGGCCATCCTCCTGTGCCCCTGACATGCCTACTAATCTGGGCCAGCTTTTCCTTCACCCTCCGCCGCATGTCATTGATCTTCTTCTGAATATCTTGTGGGCGCCTGTTCGCAATGCCCTCAGCACTGACCCGAGCGCTCAGCTCCCTCAGGATCTCTTGTTTCCTCGCCTTGCTGGTCTGCTGACTGAGGGCACCATGGAGGTATTTATCATACCTCACTATGCCATCCACCCTCATGGAGAAATTCTTCTTCCTCCTGTCTTTTGGGGCAGCAGCCATGGCAATACAAAAGTACCTTCCCTACGGGGGGGGGGGCGGGACAGGATGTGCTTTTGCGCATGCTCCGTTCATGATACGCCGGGTGGAAATCCACGTTCTGGACATCATTTGCATGGGGTCACACCCACTTACAGTAAAGCCGACGAAATTAAGTTACACCGGCACAAAGTTAGGCGCAATTGCTGCATGAATACTGTACTTGCCTCTCTGAGTTATGTGGGCGTATCGCTAATGAGATGCGCTACACCGTCATACGTATGCGCCGATCTACCTGAATCTAGCCCTATGTGTTTAACTCATTTTTGATGTATTGTTTAATTGTTTTAGATCTTCTCCTGATGAAGCGGTATATTCCGCGAAACTAGTTGAGAGACTGTCATAACCCTCAACTCATCGTGCTATCTTCCCCTTTTGGGGACTTCTGTTTTGATGCTGTTGGATGGTTGTCACATTTTTTACTTTTATAATTTGTCATGTTTGTGCTTTGAATAAAATTTGTTTTAAATTCTTACCTTTATCTCTTACCTTTGTATCAGTACCGCTATAGTCCTAATCGGCCCGCCCCTCCCCCTTTCTCTTGATTCTTTGGTTCGGAGTCCTCAGATTCAAGTGCTCTATATCTTAAACTTATCTTAAACTTAAGAATGATGGTACTCCTCATTCCAATATTAATATATCCTACTCCAGAGGCTTCCTTTTCATATGTATTGTTTTGGTTGGAAACTGTCATTTGACATAGCAGATGATTCATGGATGGATTAAATCACCTTATATATACTTTTTTTTTTCATTAAGGTTGTTTTAATATAACCATAATTTTGAACCCATCGAAAAGAGGTTCTTTACACCAGTAATTTTTATTTCAGGATTTTTGTTTTTTGGACTTTGTTTCACTGTTTTGTAGAATTTATTTGTAATTTTGCATCATTTGTTCACACATACATGGTACCTTCACGATAAGCCTATAAGCTTATGCACTTACATTTGACAGCGCACTTCACACACATTTCCATCGTTTTTGAATCCCAATTTTCCTGTTTTATTTTAGTGCAGCAGACGTTTAGCATATTGCGCAAGCAAACCCTCTTTAATTGTGCAATATAAGGGGTATGAATCTTCAATATAGACACATGATCATGAGCAAGAAGACATGACCTTAAAGGAGTTGTAAAGGCAGAAGTTTTTTTTATCTTAATGCATTCTATTTTATTTTCTCGGAAGCACCAAATTTTAATGTGGTTTTAGTAGCCCTTGTTTAATTGGAATAAAACAACACTGGTGTGAAGGAGCACTTAACATTACTTTTGACGAGCATGTTAATAAATTTATAATAATTAAAACCAACCTGTGAAAGCAATGTTTTCAGAGCAAGTAGACGTCCCTGGCTTGCTGCCTCATGCAGTGGAGATCGATCTGCCCAGGATCCTAAAAAAAGAACACAACAGCAAAACAAGGTGAACAACTCTCTTCCATTGTAAAGTGTTTTTTTTTTAAAAACTCACAATGAACCTTTATCTATGTGGGATGTCCTGGTTCTGTCACATACTGTATTCAGAAGAAATTGTATTCTGTAATTTACAACGTAATAGTACAATATTACACACAAAGTAAGGTTTAAGGTATATTGTATTAAGTTCCAGATTATATCATACAGCTTTCAAACAACAACTGCCCAAGCTATTTGAAATATATATGGTTTAAAAAACAGATGTACAAAATGTAGGATAAATCGCAACAGGAACCCCTCTATTGCGGTCTATTATTGCCTTAAAAGTGTCCGATTGATCAGTATGATTATAACTAAAATTATAAAATTCACTCAACAGAGCAGCAAAGACGGATTTATCACTGTTGGGTCAAAGATTAAGGGAATTATAGTGGTTGTAAACCGCAGTCATGAAATTTGAACCAAGCACATATGTATATATCTGTAGTGTTTACTTGTTTCTCTCCGAAGCTCTAAGTGTTGTTTCTCTCTGGTGCATCATTCCTCTGGTATCAGCGTCTTCTGAGAAGTTTTCCAACACATGAAATAACGTGACCTAAAATTTGTGTCGGGGGGGGGGGGGGGGGGTTTACATCCCTTTAGACATGTTTTCCTATTGGGATTATGAGGTCTGTCTGTGTCCACGCTGCATAAACTGAGAAGACATGCACCTGTCATGCACCCTACTCTTCTCCAGTCAGCAGGGGATCACCGGACAGATCCCCTGCTAATCAGAATGGAAGATGCCCATGTGAAAGGGCCTTAAATGCGAATAGAAAGAAAAAACGCATGTATATAGAGTTCATGGGCCACTGTCTCCAAAGAATAAGAAGAGTCGACTGCAGTATACCAAAAGTCATGTGGACAAACCACAGAAGTTTTGGGATTGTGTTCTGTGGACTGATGAAACAAAATTAGAACTGTTTGGGCCCATGGATCAACGCTATGTTTGGAGGAAGAACAAGGCCTATGAAGAAAAGAACACCTTGCCTACTGTGAAGCATGGCGGGGGGTCAATCATGCTTTGGGGCTGTTTTGCTTCTGCAGGTACAGAGAAGCTTCAGCGTGTGCAAGGTACCATGAATTCTCTTCAGCACCAGGAGATATTGAATGACAATGTGATGCAGTTCGTCACAAACCTGAGGCTTGGGAGACGTTGGACCTTTCAACAGGACAATGATCCCAAGCATACCTCCAAGTCCACTAGAGCATGGTTGCAGATTAAAGGCTGGAACATTTTAGAGTGGCCATCGCAGTCACCAGACTTAAATCTGATTGAGAACATATGGTGGGACCTAAAGAAACCAGTTGCAGTGCGCAAGCCTAAGAATGTGACTGAACTGGAGGCTTTTGCCCATGATGAATGGGCGAAGATACCCGTAGATCGCTGCAAGACACTTGTGTCAAGCTATGCTTCACGTTTAAAAGCTGTTATAACTGTAAAAGGATGTTGTACTAAGTACTAAGATTGAATGTCACTTGGGGGTTGAATAAAACTAATAATGATGTGAGCACAGAAAAGACATTTGTGGTTATTTCATTATAAATGTTATGTTATAATTGTCTGACCTACACGTGAAAGGGTAAGGATCTCGCGCCAAACAAATAAAGTGAAAAATTGTATATATATTAATATATAGTGCTAAGCTGCACCCCAAATTCAAAGTGAATAAGTAGAGAGAAAACAGAAGGGGGAGCTAAATATGCAAGCAATCAAAACATAAACCACAGAATAAACCAAACAACTATGGTTCCTGATGACGACATATTGAAACGTACGTCGAGGCGGCACGTGACCACGCACAGCATCTTCGGTCCAGCTGGCTCTCAACTTCAGTGAGGTGGAACGCACGCGATTGTTTTCCCCAGCCAAGGACACGTTTTTCTTTAGACCTAAGCCTTCAGCCTCAGTGCCGGGACGTGAGGCACCCCTAACAGTAAGGAGCCACTCGGCACTGTATGTTTTAATGTTATTTTAATTAAACGTTATTACGCCATGGCGGCTTTTCTTGTTGTTCTTTGCCCTATAATGGTTATACATATCCAATCAAGAGTATCCAGGCCTTAATCATCTGTGGAGACTTACAGCTTATTTGACCACTTTTTTAACGAAAAGGGTCAATTGGTTGCGGTAAGGAGCCATCTTTTACACTCACGTTTGGTGTTTTAGTTGGTGAAGGTGGAAATCCTCACTCTTTGATCACAGTATTCACTTATTTATTTGAGTGAAATTTACAAGGACTTTTGGAATCAACCCTCTGCACATTTTATGGACATTTTGTTTCTGCACTATTTATGGACTTTTACTTTAGATTGCACATATTTACATATTAATGTTAAGGCAACCATAGTTGTTTGGTTTATTCTGTGGTTTATGTTTTGATTGCTTGCATATTTAGCGCCCCCTTCTGTTTTCTGACCTACACGTGACCTACACGTGCCTCTTTGATTTAATTGTAAGCAGGATGACTGAATCAAATCAAATCAATCAAAATCAATGTCAAACTGGCCAAAACAATCATTTCAGTGGGGGTTGAATAATTTTGAATACAACTGTATATCATATGACTATACAGGAATCAAACTACAACACCACATAGAATGATACTAACTTCAAAACAAGTGATGGTTAAATAACGTTGAAGAGGTCAATCAGACAACAATTCGAAAACGAGAAACAAACCATGTTCGTCTGGGTTCCAAAACACGATGTATACTAAGTTGTCCTAGGTCAATAGACCGCAACTGTTCATACTATGCAGAGAGCAAAGAAGCGAAAGAAAAGAATATGAGGTAACAAGAGGGAGGACAAGAGGGGAGAACAGATAAAGGATGGGGAAGGGAGGGGGTGGGTTACATGTCCCGCAACAACGAGACCCAGAGATCCAAACACAGTCTCAGAGAACCTCAAGGGGGCGAGGCCCCCAAAAAAGCCTGCAAAGTCTTGAAAGCGAACCACGGAGACCAAACATCATGGAATTGCCGGAAGATTGGGCTACAGAATCTTCCATGTAACAGGTGTTGCTCACCTTCTTAAGCCAGTCTTTGACAGAAGAGGCCTTAGTACTTTTCCATTCGAGCGGAATTAGGGAATTGGCTGCATTTAACAGATGTTTTGTCAGTGAATTTTTGTATCTCTTGAGGGAAAAATTAGTAATATGGAGCAGACAACAGGCAGCATCCAGGACAATGCTGGTCTCCGTAATAAGCTTCACATTTTCTCCCACCTCATCCCAGAACCCACCCAGAGCAGGGCAGTCCCACCAAATATGTCTGAGACTGCCCAGGTCCGAATCGCATCTCCAACATCTATCTGAGGTAAGAGGGTACCATCTCTGAAGTTTGTCTGGCGTGGATACCACTGTGTCAAAAGTTTATACAATGTTTCTTGTGTTTAAGTGCTGACTGAGCATTGATGGGCTAATATACATGCTGTCTTCCATTGTTTGTCAGTAATGTTTATCTGCAAAGTTCTTGACCAGGCCTGTTTGAATCTGTCATCATGAGCGCTAAGCGTACTCTGAAGCCAAGCGTAGGTCACAGAGGTTGTCCTCTCAAAGCATGATCCGTCAGCGCAAACTTTCTCTAGTTCTGTCAACTCCCTAATGAAGGAGGGTTTCAAAGTCTTGTTTTTTTGTTTTTTAAATAACAAACATGTTATACTTACCTGCTCTATATAATGGTTTTGCACCGTGCAGCCTGGATCCTCCTATTTTTGGGTCCTCATTGGCCTCCCTGGCCCCTCCCTTCTTCCGGTTGCCCACACAGCAAGCAGGAGGGCATCCAAGCAGGCGCACTCCCACCAACTTTGTCTCCTAATTGGCTCACTGACTGTGCCACTGGCTCCCACTGCTACCAAAACCCAATCAGGAGTGCGACCCCCCGGAGAGCCAAGGCTCTTGTGGACATCGATAGATTGAAGGGGGGCTCATGTAAGAATTAGGTGGGGCTGGGGGGCTGCTGCACACAGAAGGTTTTTTTACCTTCATGCATAGAATGGAATAGCTCATTCAGACAGGCACTGAGACAGGTCCTGTATGCTGAGACACTTTTTGCTGCATCCGCATCCACCAGAGAGCTTCACCTATAGAAGTGGGTGCACAGATCCGAATGCAGAGACTGAGTGTTCGAATACATGCATCCCTTCCTGTCTGCATGGCAATTTGAAAAAAAAAAATTAAATAAAAGGAGGAAGGGGGAGGGGGAAGTGGAATAGTGTACCTGGAAAGGGTACAGAACAGAAGTAGGGGGTCCCAGGACCAGAAACCCAGTAAACACTGGGGCTTCAAAACATTAGTATTAATAGCATTAATTACTGATAGTGGGTGTAGGGGGCAATGCAGTAATCCCATTAAGGCGATAGCCAATGGTAGCCTGAAGGTAAATACAAAAGGGAAAATAAAAGAAGGGGGGCCATTAAATGGTGGGGCTTAACCAGGCCATCCATGGGTCAGGAACATCGCAGCACAGGTTGGTACGACTTACTTGAAACTTGGTGGAGCAGGGAATGTCCTGGGACCCGGCATCCATCACATCAAGCGGGACAAAGCCTGCTTATAATTATTGATAGCATTATCTATGTAGCATGCAATCTGATTTTCTTTAAATCGGAAATTGGTTGTACAGCTGGACTCTATATTCAGCCAAGTAATGCCAATGGTAAATATTCATTAACAGCAAGGGATAATGCTGTGCAATTATGAAATAATTGGGAAAACAAAAATAATTGCTGATTTGACAAACCTGAATCGATATCCAAGACAACACCTGCTGCATTCCAAACACCTTCAGTTCTTTCCTCAAGGACATCGATAACTGATTTCTAAAGAAGTAGGCCACAGAAAATGGTTCTTAAATAGTAAGCTGCCAAAAACATGGCGTGTTTTCCTTTGAAGACACTTTGGTAAATGACAGGAATGTCTATGGTACACATACATACACACACAAATTCACTGTATAAGCAAGTACAGCAATTTTGAAAGCCAAAAATACAGTGGCAGAAAAAATCATGGGCCTTTTTGGGGATATCTGTGACACTGTTTACATTTACAACCTTCAAAGACGTAATACTTTCCGAAGAAATCTGTAAAATTTATCAATTACGGGACCAATTCAGACACACACTCAAGCAAATAGCTTTAACATAAATGTTCCGCATTGTACAATCCTATGTCCATTACTGTAATGTAATTAGTTTAAATTCCATGGCCATTTACTTTGTCACATATCACTAACCTTACATGGGTTGATCTCTCAATTTCTATGCCTAAATCTAAATTCAAAGCAATTCTTTATACTTACATACATTATTCTTCAAAAAAAAAAAATTAGGACATTCAAAATAAATAAGCCCTTGGTAGAAAGCTTAAAGAGATCAAACGATAAGAAACCTAAAACATTGGGAGCGGAGGGAGTAATCATGAAAAGCAATAATGACTTTGGGTCACTAAGGTTGTAGCTTATGCTGGGCTGCAAGCTATTTTTAGTTTGACAACATGATCTAAGTCATCTGAGGTATAAAAGTGTGACAGCAAATGCAGCACTTCTCAGTAAACAAACTAGACAGAGCACAAAGTGAATAAATAGATTTATACATTACCTAGATCACCGTCTCCCCACGGCACCTCCAGGTATTCACCATGTACCAAAAAAGCACTCATCTCAGTACTATATTAGGCTCCTTTTAATTGCATGACTTTGAGTGCTTAGTATGTGAGCTAAGTCTAAGGAGCTGTGTAATTCAAGCCTGTTGCTAGTTAACCCCCTAAACTCAACTGTGCAGTATTTAACACAATGATTCTTTGTATAAAGTAGGGAACAACCATAATTTGGATTTATTTTTTGCTAGCATTTAATTACAAAAGTGTAAGGCTGCGTACACACGATCGGTCTAAACCGATGAAAATGGACTGAAGTCCAGTTTCATCGGTCCAAACCGACCGTGTGTACGGCCCATCGGTCTGTCGTCCTTCGGACCAAAGTTGTAAAACTTGCTTTAAAATCGTACTGATGGACGCCTGACCATCGGTCCAAACTGATCGTTAGTACGCAAAAGCATCAGTTCAAAAACCCGCTCATGCTCAGAATCAAGTCGACGCATGCTTGGAAGCATTGAACTTTGTTTTTTCAGCACGCCATTGTGTTTTGCGTCACCGCGTTCTGACACAATCGGTTTTTGAACTGATGGTGTGTACGCACATCAGACCATCAAGCCACTTCAGCGATGACCCGATGAAAACGGTCCGTCGGACCATTCTTATCGGGTTGGACCAATCGTGTGTACGCGGCCTCAGAATAGCATTTCACAGATATCCTATAAAATAATTGTTATTGCTAAATGTGTAGTGCAGTTACAGGGAATTGTGCATTTTATAGACCCCCACCCCCCTAGGAACATCTACCGCATTACAGCACAGGCTACACCTTCCTACACTATGCTGCCAAATGCTTGTACTGTCTTCACACATCTTTATTTACGTCTCCTTGTCTTCACTGCTTGATTGCAGAAAAATATCAAAATTCCATGCTAATCTATATCACTTCATGGGTAATAATAACAGGAAAGCAAGTTTAGGCACAGCAACTTCATTACACAATGGTAAGAGACATTAGTTTTAAATCCGTGTGCATGTTGAGCATGGTAGGTGTTGAATAGAAACTGTACAATGTGGCATCTTAAAGCCCCGTACATACGGGCAAAATGTCTGGAGATATTTGCCGGTAGAAAAAATACAGACCGAGATTCTGCCCCTGTGTATGTCAGCCAATGGCAGTGCACTGATCGGAGTGTTCTGGCGCGGAGGCTGTTCCCCTGGCAGATCACAACAGCTCAGCAGAGCGAGATCACGGGACTAATCTGTGTATACCAGGCTTAAGCCTAGTACACACGGGTCGAATGTTGGGTGACAACAGCCAGTTCTAGAAAAAAAACAGCCGACATTCAGCCCATGTGTTATGGCAGTCAGTCAGATGAGCATGTTGGAAAACAAGCAGCCGACTGGCTCCCTATCAGCACTCTCAGCCTTATATAGAAATCTGAATTTCTTGGTCCCCAAACCAAAGTTCTGAAGGGCGGAGGCAACTGGACTATCTCAGTACAGATTTGAAAAGTAGAATTAGGTGTAGAACCACATAGATAGAAAAATATAAATTATGTTTTATTTATACAAAATCATTAAGTCAAAATCATATACAGATTAAAAGCATAGTGGCAATCCATACATATCACCAGTATAAAGGGGAGAATCACAGTGGGATAATGGGTCACGAAAGGCATCTCAACTAGTTTTGCGGTCTTTTGCCGCTTTGTCAATCCGATTGACAATTTAATCAGAAAACTATACAATTAATCAAGTCAATAGTACAGACTTGTACATAAAAAACAGCAACAATATGATATACATGGGGAAAAGAAGAGCAGAGCTGCTTACCTATAGCCTCTGCCAAACCCGGGACAGTAGACACCACCAAAAAAAGGGGTCCCCAGCGGTGACTAGGGGGGGGGGCGTGCCAACTAATGGACTAGCTATCTAGGTAAACAATATAGAAAAGTTGATACATATGACCAATGGGCGTGAGGAGTACCGTATTTGCTGGCGTATAAGACAACCTTTTATACTTAAAAATATGGCTAAAAAATCAGGGGTCGTCTTATACACCAGATGCAGACTGCGGGCGTCCTCAGACGAGAGAACGTCCGTAATAGGCAGAACACTGAACACAGGCTCTGCTGGGAAACTGAGTATTGCGCCTATCACGGAATAGCATGAGAAGGATGCGCGGCTTTTAAAAAATAGATGCCCGCAGTCTGACTCACTCTGCCAGGCATAAAGGAATGAAGATCGGTGAAGTGAGGTGAGGCAATGGCACAGTGAGGTGAGGCAATGGCATAGTGAGGTGAGGCAATGGCACAGTGAGGTGAGGGAGTGGCACAGTAAGGGGTTGTCTTATACAGCGAGTATATCCCTAAACCAACATTTTAGCTGGAAAATTAGGGGGTCATCTTATACACCCAGTCACCTTATAGGCTGGCAAATACTGTAATGGTGATTAAAATGAAAGCAAAATGGAGAAATCCAGGTGTATGGTGAATAGTGGTGAGGGTGAGGGTTGGTGAAAGGAGAAAAGCGAGGAGAAGGAGGAGGGGAGAGGGAAAAAGAGGGGGGAAGAGGAGGGAAAAGGGGAGGGGGAGAGAGGATGAAAAATTGGGAGGCGGGGGTAAGAAAAAAGGGGGAGGGGAGGATGGAGCACTGGCCAGAGTGTTCTGGCTGGGGGCCACCCCCCTGTCAGAACACAATAGAACAGCAGGGGAGATCCAAAACGGAGCTGTCAGTTTTTTTTCGTTAGTGGTGTGTATGAATGAATGAATGAATGACTTGTATAGCGCAACGCATGCGAACTGAATCGCCTCTAAGCTTTATATATTATTACTATTAGTTGGGGATAGTAGATGCCATTGCTGCCCTCCTTCTAACAATCTTAATTGGCTAGGTCTCTATTTCTTATAGTTTGACTGACTGACCCCGGACAAGCATACAGCAAGAAAAGATTGAGGTCAAACTCCTGGTTCCTGGATCAGCATGCCAGCCTGACAACTAGCATTTTCAAAACACGGTAGTAAACTGTGCAAGCATTTTTTTTTATTTATTTAAGGGGCCCCTGCAGGTTTGTGTCTAGTGTTTTTTTCGTGTTTGCGTTCTCTGGCAATTTGAATAGCCGGGCCATGCAGATATCACTCCTGCACATGCTCACAGTAGTCACCATTGCGGCATGGCTCTCTCTGCATTCACAGCACAATCAGTGTGCCCTGTACTACGTGCCCCAGTGACATCTTCAGCTGAAGCTGATGTATATATTTACTAAACGGCACAAGTACAGCTTACCTGCAGGGCAAAGTTTGACTTCAGAGTTTACTACCGCTTTACCATACGGAGTTTGTGAATTGAAAGTAAATTAGTACAATAATACCTTGGATTGCGAGCACAGTTCCTTCTGGAAACATGCTTGTAATCAAAAGCACTCTTATATCAAAGTTAATTTACCCATAAGAAATAATAGAAATAATAGAAACTCAGATGGTTCGTACCACAACCATTTATTCATAAGTCCTTCAGTTTATAGTCCATATAAAATGATGATAGCAATGTGGCCGCCTCCACAAGGGGATTAGAAGCAAAATCCTGCAGGAGCTACAGAGTATAAGGGTCCTTTCACACGTACGGACCGTTCGTCCGTTTTTTACAAGTCCGTTTACGGACTTGTAATGCATCCCTATGGGATCGCGTCTGTTAGCGGATGATGCATCCGCTAACGTCCGCAAAGATCCGCGTCCGCAAATATCCGCTTTTTCAGAAGGAAGAAAACCCTATTTTTCTTCCGTCTAGCGGTTCGGATCGAATGAATACGGACAGACAGTCCGTATTCATCCGATTCCCCATAGGGGAGAGCGGAGGAAAGACAGGGCGGTATCTGCACAGTGTGCGGGGACCGCCCTGTCCACCGACAGCTCAGCGGGGATTTACGGACGATCCCCGCTGAGCCAACGGACCCACAAGGAGCGGATCAAAAACGGTCCGCTCCGTGTGAAAGGACCCTTAAAGAGAAGAGAGGCGCCTCTAAGGGTAGCAGTATGGTTACATTTAATGAAGGTACAACATTTAGCAACTCACATGGTTGATGATTAAAATAGGCACATCTAAGGGCCAGATTCAGGTAGATGAGAGTATCTTTCCTCTGGAGTAACGCTTCTCATTTACGTTACTCTGAAGACCCTTTCAGCGCAATTCCTGTAATTCACATAGCAGTTGCGCGTAAACTTGCGCCAGAGTAACGATAATGCGCTGGCGTAACCCGACGCAAGTGGAAGTGGGTGTGATCATATGTAAATGATGGGCGGAGCCCGGCGCAGAGGCTTACGTTCAGCGCATCATCCACGGAGCATGCGCAGTGAGTGCGGCTCCCCTCGCCCCCTTGTGCGCATGCTCACAACTTCCGTCGGCACCACTTCCTGGGAAACGTCAGCGCAATGCGTTCCGCTGGGCGCTTAAAAGCGCTGGCGGAAACGCCATTCCGGCGCAAAAGTAGTTCCGTTTCCCCCCACCCCAGGGAAGATACTTTTGCTCTGTGATGGCTGCTCCCGCTACCCCCAGAGAGAGGAGGAACCTCAATTTTAATACCCAGGAGGTCTCTGTCATTATATCGGCTATGGAGACGGAGAATGAATTTCTCCATGGCAAAAAAAGCCGCAAGACCAGCCGGGAGAGGAAGCAGGGCATCCTGGAGTCCATTGCTGCCAGGGTCAATGTCCTGGGCTACTCCACCCGGACTGCTGGGGACATACAAAAGAAAATCAATGACCTGCGGCGCAAGGTGAGGGACAAGGTGGCCTCCATCAGGAGGTATGAGAGGGGCACAGGTGGTGGTCCCCCATGTCCTGTCACCCTGACCGCAGAGGAGGAGGTGGTCGCTCGGTGCCTGGAGAGGGAGCAGGTGGAGGGGGTCGCAGGCTATGACTCCGTGGAGGAAGGCACAAGGACAGGTAAGTGTTTTATAATCCCCTATTTGATGTTTTGCATTTGGGGGGGGGGTACATGTGCCAAGTGTGTGGGACCACCAACATGTGTCTGCTTTGTGTCATCCACAGATGACGGAGCTGGGCCATCATCTGTCAGCCTGCATTCCACCCCATCCCCCCCACGCCATCATGTGCCCGAGCCACTGGGTGGTGAAGAGGTTGTTGAGGAGGAGAGTGGCCACACCACACCTGCCGAGGTGGTTGTGGAAGATCCTGCTGTGGCAGAGCAGGACTTTTCTTTGGTCTTGTCGGTCTCCTCCCCTTCTCCTGGCCCGTCTGTCGTCCCCTCCCCCATCCTTGGAAGCCCCTCAAGGGCGACACCTTCCACCCGAGGACATACATCTTCTGGCCCCAGGAAGGCGACCCAGAAGACCAGGGGGGTGTCTGATGGTGTCCAGGACCAGTTGGCAAGGGATCACGCCAGACAGACAGAACAGATGGGGGCCATAGCGGACCACTTGCAGAAAGTCTCTGACAGCCTGGGCTCCGTTGCCAACATCAGCAACGCAGTGCAGGATGTCAGCTCTAACTGCGCTGCAGTGGTCACCACTTTGGGGGAGGTGCAGGGGGATATCCAGCACCTCACTGCAGCCGTCCAGGCCAACACTGCTGCCATCCATGGTAACAGTGCTGCCATCCGGGAGCAGGGGAGGCTGAGTCGGCGGGCCCAGCATTACCAGGTGACCCGTCAGCTCCGGATGCAGGCCCAGACCAACAGTTATCTTGGACGGATAGCCAGGGCCTTGGAGGGCACGCAGGCCACACCTGCCAGGAGTGGCCCACCTGGGGATCAGCCACCTCCAGATGCCCCCCCACCCACTCCATCCAGGCAGCTGCGGAGCCAGAGAGGGGCCCCCAGAAGAAGCCCCCGGCATCCCCGATGAGGCCTTTTTTTTGGTGCTGGTTTTATATTATTATTTTTGACATACTCAGGTCATGAGTTTATTTTATTTTTTTCTCAGGTTATGAGATTATTTTTCTTTTATTGGTCAGGATATGATCTTTCTAATTTATTTTTGTACTGCACACGGTCAGGAGTGCAGGGGACAGTGTGAATGGTGTGTGAATGTGAGAGGGTGGCACTCCTGAAAGTAAGGGGTGTCACCCTCGGCCGTGGTGGTGAAGTGAACCCCACGGCTGAATGAATGATGTGTGAAAGGTGTGTGAATGGACAGTGACATCATTGGGGCCTTGACGCGGCGTTACTGCTCCCAACTCCTACATGCTGGACTTGGGCTAATCCAATGCGATGTGCATGTGGTGTGTGTGATCTAGGGACATCAGTGGTGTACACGCGTGCACTGTCTGTGTTATTAATGTTTTGGTTTAGTGTCCAAAGATGCCTACGGCGAGGACCCTCCTGACTGCTCTTCCATCAGCAGACTGGGTGTCCTCTGGCAGGGGGGGACTGTGTGGGTCGGGGGTCAGGTCATCACGTATGTCAATATGCAGGCCTTTTTTCATAGCAAAGTTATGTAGTATGCAACATGCACCGATGATCTGACACACAAAGGTAGGGGAATACAATAGGGCCCCCCCAGACTTATCCAGGCATCGGAAACGGGACTTCAGGAGCCCGAATGTTTGCTCCACCACTGCACAGGTTTTGATGTGTGCTTCATTGTATTTTCTCTCTCCTCTGGTTTGGGGGTTCCGGAAAGGAGTCATTAGATGGGGTCCCAATGCATATGCAGAGTCACCTGGAAGGTAAAAGACAGGAGAATGTTAGTCATGCATGTGCGATTTCTGTTGTGCATGACGGGAGGGGATAGTCATGCCTGACTCCCATGTCACTCACCAACCAGCCAGCTGTCCCCATACATGTTCTGGTTAAATTCTGCTGGGATGGGGCTCTGACGGTATATGAAGCTGTCATGGCTGGACCCGGGGTGTTTGGCACGGACGTGCCATATGAGGCGTTGGGCATCGGCTATCACCTGTACGTTGATGGAATGCCAATGCTTCCGATTGCGGTATATGTGCTCTGTGGCACTGGGGGGCTGTAGGGCCACATGTGTGCAATCAATGGCCCCCACAGTGCGTGGGAATCTGGCAATGTTGTAGAAATCTGTCATTGCCTTCTGCCGCAGCTCCTCAGTGGTTGGTCTGATGAACTGGTTGGACATGCGTCTGAGGATTGCAGGGACAACCTGGTGCACACATCTGCTTATGGAGGACTGTGACATCCCAGCCACCACTCCACTTGTACGCTGGAATGATCCACTGGCAAGGAAATGGAGTGTTGCCAGTACCTTCACCAGTGGCTGCACTGCTTGTGATCGGTGGTGTGTTGGGCTGGTGATGTCCTCCTGCAGGGTTGTGGTTAGTTCAAGTATTGCATCAGGGCTGAATCTGAATAGGCGATACACCTCCTCATCCCCCATGCCAAAGAGGTTCATACGTGTGCGGTATATCCTCTCACGTGCCCGCCTTCTTGGTTCCAGGGGACCCATCAGTAGTTCTAGGACCACGAGTGCCCCTGGCATGTTGGCACACAGAGGTGTTGTCCTTGCAAGTGGGGGTGCTCAGCTAGCTCTTATCGTCGGTAACGCTGCTGTAGCTGCTCTCCTGCTGACCTGTGACCGTCTGGAGTAAAGATAAAGCAGCCTTTTGTAGAAATAACTTTGCGCTGGACGGATCAGATACGCGCGGCGCATGTAGCCAGCGTATGGTGCTAATCCGTTCGTGAATTGGGAAATCTCCCTCATTTGCATATTTGCAGGGGAAATCAATGGGCGCGACTGATGCGGCCAGCGAAAATAAACGCTGACGATACTCTGGCGTCGGAACGTTCCGCCGGTCGCAAATGAGCCGTTATTGGGCGCATCTAGTTTGGTGGGTACGGGCACATAGAAACGTCGGCGCATCAGCACAGTTACGCGGCGCATATCCAAATACTCCAGCGCAAGTGTTCGTGAATCTGGCCCTAAGTATGCAGGCATCCGGAGTAAAGCTGTCCACAAAGACCATCAGCACCAGCGGCTCTCACTGCTGTCAGTCTGCAATTGTGACTAGGAAGACTACCCTGCAATAGAGTGATCTGAAGTAGAATGAAGCTTGAACTGCTCATGGAGTACAGCGTGGAAGGGATGACGTCGATGCAGAGGATGATCTATGTGAACAGCTTTACCCCGGATGTTTGCATACTTAGAGGTGCCCTTTTAATCATCAGCCATGTGAGTTGCTAAATGTTGTAACTTCATTAAATGTAACCATATTGCTACACTAGGAGACGCCTCTCTTCTCTTTTATACTCAGTTGTGACATGACGCTACTTGTATATCAAGATATCGCTTGTTTGTCAAGCCAAAATATACAAAAAAACATTTTGCTCGTCTTGCAAAGCGCTCTCAGACTGAACTGTGTATACAAGTTAAGCATAATAAAACATTTAATTGCAATGGCAAAAAATCCCCCAAATAGACAAACGGTAGCTATTTTGTGCAGTGGAGCATTTAAAGTCATATTCTTATTCTAAGTAATTTATCTTCCATTTTTTTTCCCAAAGAGAACAGGAAAAACACTGGTGTTCATCCTGAAATAAGAAATGGTTATTGGCATCCTATGGCAGGCCTGTAGGGCAATGCTGATTTACTGACCTTGGTTAGTGAGGATACCCCAGCTGGCACTTCTCTTTGCTGGATACTTTTCTGTGCTATCTACAGCCTTTTTCCTCTTGCGGCTACACAGTAGTGCAGGCTGTACAGCCATCCTTTCCCCTGAATATGGCTCGCTCTTCGGTGGTTTATCAGCTCTCCCAGGGCTAAATCTCCATGTGTTATTCCACCTAGAGAATGTTTGTGCTCAACGCAGAATGTCAGCAGCACAGTGAAATCTTTTCAGTAATACCTAACAGGCTGGGGCTGGTGGGTACTCAAAGGGGGAAGGGATGGACTGCACTAGTGCTTGCTATTTTTAAAACGGGGAGAATCAGCTTAGCTGCAGTAGGATCCAGCAGTTTGGCAGTGAATAAGCAATGTCACATTTTTAAATAGAAAATGCAACGAAAGAAAAAGGTAGTCCATCAAAGCGGTGTATCTCCCTAGCCCATGCTCTTACATAGCATTTACAGTATACATAATAAAAATAATGTGTTTAATTTTCTGCTGTTAAAGGCAGTGCCAGTTGTGTGAATGTAGGCTTAACACGTCCACTGTCTTACAGAATACAAGTTACATCAGAGCAGCTCATTTAAAATGCAGAAGCTGTATTGGAGTTTCTTTCCATGCTGGATGTCAGCCAGAAAGTGTTTTGCCATTTGTGCAGAGGCTTCACTTTACTTCCCATGAAAGACAAAGGGCCAGATTCTCAGAGGCGTTACGACGGAGTATCTCAGATACCCCGTCGTATCGCCTTTTTTTTTGACTCGTATCTATGCGAGTGATGCTGAGCATCACTTTTGCATAGATACGCTTCTACATCCGACAAGTGTAATACAATTACACTTTCGGATCGTAGATGTAATGACAACTCTGGCCACTAGGTGGCCTTTACGTTGTTTTTTCATTTGCATATGCAAATGAAGTAGTACGCCGATTCTCGATCGCTTTTACGCCGCCCCGTCGTCGCGTACGTCGTTTACGAACTCGTAAGGTTACCCCAGCTTCTATGTGGAGTAACCTTACGAGGTCCCGTCGGATGCCGTCGTGTCCCATCGGACGCCATGTTAAGTATGGCGTCGGGTCAGCGTCGGCTTTTTCCGTTGCTTACGTCGTTTTACTAACTCGTTCGCGAATAGGGACTTGCGTAAATGACGCTCACGTCGTTTTGACGTCGGTTTCAACGACGCTTTCCGACGTGAGCTGGAGCATGCGCACTGGGCTTTTTCCCCGGCCGGCGCATGCGCAGTTCGTTCGACGCGGGGGCGCGCTTAATTTAAATACAAGCCGCCCCATTTGAATTGCGCGGGTTTACGCTGCGCGATTTACGCGACGCAGGCGAAACCTACGGAGCAAGTGCTTAGAGAATAAAGCACTTGCTCCAGTACGCAGCGGCGGCGTAGTGTAACTGGCTTACGCTACGCCGCCGAAAATATTTGAGAATCTGGCCCAAAGTGTCTGTTTATTGGCCATGATTTATTTCTTGGCTGGAAATGTATGCAGTACATAATACAGATCACAACAATCTGGATCAAAGGGCGGTCAACATTTTCAAACCGAATGCTTAATCATCAACAGAAAAACAGTCATGTCCTGACTACACTTCTGGTGGTGTACACAGAACACAATACAGTGCAGCTGTAGTGCAGTTGGTGGTGTACACAGAACAGTGCAGCCGTAGTGCAGTTTCTACTACTTTTCTAGTGGTGTACACAGTACACAATACAGTGCAGCCTTGGTGCAGTTCCTACAACTTTTTTTGGTGGTGTACACAGTACATAATACAGTGCAGCCATAGTGCAGTTACTACTATACTTCTGATGGTGAACACAGTACACAATACAGTGAAGCCTTAGTGAAGTTGCTACTACTTTTCTGGTGGTGTGCACAATACAGTGCAGCCATAGTACAGTTGCTACTACACTTCCGGTGGTATACACAGAACAGTGCAGCCATAGTGCAGTTTCTACTACTTTTCTGGTGGTGTACACAGTACACAATACAGTGCAGCCATGGTACAGTTCCTACTACACTTCTGGTGGTGTACACAGTACCCAGTGCAGCTGAAGTGCAGTTGCTACTACACTTCTGGTGGTGTACACAGAACAGTGCAACTGTAGTGCAGTTGCTACTACATTTTTGGTGGAGTACACAGAACAGAGCAGCTGTAGTGCAGTTGCTACTACTTGTTCTGTTGGTGTACACAGTACATAATACAGTGCAGCTGTATTGTAGTTACTACTACACTTCTAGTGGTGTACACAGTACATAATACAGTGCAGCTGCTACTACATTTCTGGTGGTTTACAAAGTACACAATACAGTGCAGCCGTAGTGCAGTTGCTACTTCTGGTGGAGTACACAGAACAGTAGTAGTGTAGTTGCTACTACTTTTCTATTGGTGTACACAGTACACCATACAGTGCAACCATAGTGCAGTTTCTACTACATTTTTGGTGGTGTACACAGTACATAATACAGTACAGCCATAGTGAAGTTACTTCTAAACCTTTGGTGGTGTACACAGTACACAATACAGTGCAGCCATAGTGCAGCCCCAAACTTACTCAAAATTTTAGATAATTTCGCTCAAATTTCAGGACTTTGTGTTAACCCCTCTAAATCAAATGCTCTAAATATCTCTTTATCCCAATCGGACCTCCATCATGCTCAAAATTCCTAAACAACTCCCTTATTTAGGAGTTCAACTCACAGTCTCCCTTAAAAATATATTTGCCGCTAATTATCTACCTCTACTGAAGCAAACATCTGGCTTAATGAAGCTATGGACTTCCCTTCCATTGTCATGGATCGGAAGGATCAACACAGTAAAGCTGTCAATACTGCCAAAATGTTTACATTTATTTAGGGTACTTCCTGTCACATTACCATCCTACTTTCCAAACCCTGTATACCTAAGTCCACATTACAGTATACCTTCATAAATTGAGAGGAGGAATGGGACTACCTAACTTCTCATCCTATTTTAATGCTGCACAAATAGCATCACTATCCAAATATCATACTACAGATGAAACACCTTTATGGGTTGCTCTTGAGTCGGTAGATAGCAATCCCATATCGGTAGCCAATCTGTTATGGCTCAGACATGCCGATAGATATCATATCTAATCCCATAACAAAACATTCTTAAGCTATTTGGGATAAATTTAAAAGTTAACATATGCTCCAATCCCCACATAATCCCTTACTTTCCTTCCTTAGGAACCCTGCCTTATATCCTGCTTGGAAATACCGAAAATTATTTTTCAGCATGGTCTTCTACTAACTTGATTCGCCTACACAACCTAGTATCTAATGCTAACATTCATTCTTTTCCTGTACTATGTGAATCTTTTAGGCTTCCTAGGTCTGAAATCTTCCGATAGCTAAACATTTTTTATTTTTTATGAACCACTCAATACAGGCTCATCGCTTACTCAAATGTCTCAATTTGAACGGATTTGTATAAGCAACCTACACATTAGAGGACTAATTTCAATTCTTTACCAACAACTTAATGCAAGTCCCCCTTGTATGCTACTATATGGGCACAAGACATGAATCTAGTGTTTGACTCCAAAGACTGGTCTATGGCGCATACACATGATCGTTTTTCATCATGGAATAAAACGTTGTTTTTCGGCATGAAGAAAAACTATGTTTTTCCAACTTCATCATTAAAAGCGACGTTTGCCCACACACCATCATTTTTTTTTAAATGATGAGCAAAGTGCGGTGACGTACAATGGCACTCTAAAGGGGAAGTTCCATTCAAGCTCCCGTCTCTAACTTGCTTCTGAGCAGGGCGCGGGGTCTAAGGTCCAGCAGGTGTTCACCAGAGCCTCTGGGGGTGAGGATGGCCTTCGCTGCAACTGAACCCAGGTTGCGGCCCCTGGGGTCCCCCAGGTCACGCTCCATAGGGAGAGAGAAGAAGCAGCCACTGAGGACACAAGGGATAGTAATGGGTAAGCCGAGGTCGGGGCAACAGGCAGACAAGGATAACCAAGAGACAGACCAAAGGTCAGGGTCACAGGCAAACAGGAGTAGTCAGAGACGAGCCAAAATCTGTACACAGAAAGGTAAACGTAGCACACTGCAGACAGGAACACAAGCTAACAAACAAAGTTGAACAGCAAAGCAGACCTGCAGTGCAAAAGTTAATATAGACTTCCTGGGATGGCCTGGGGTGGAGCCATACAGGTAGGAGAGCTTATAAAAGGCAGCCAGAAAGAGAGTCAGGCCTCTAATGAACATATGGAGGAGAAGGTAAGCTGCCAGACATTATTGCATGTCCATGACAGGGAGTCTGCACAGAAACTCCTCAACCAGTGGTACCATATCCCACAGAAGCTTGCAATGATTTTTCCTTCAACCTCATCTTATTGTTGATGGAACTGTGCTGGTCAAGGGTCAATTACTCTAGTGGGCATACTCAGGTCTCACACCCATTGGGGCAGACTTTCAGTCTATAATGAATGATATTGCTGATACGATAGGAGTTGGCCTTGCTGGGCTTGGGTTGAGAAAATTGGCACAGACACTCCCTTTCCATCCCAACACACATCCTTATTGCCACTCATCTAATGATAGCCCACAAATGGAAGAGCAGAACCCTGCCAACTCTTCAAACAGGTTATAGCCACTGTTAACATCCACATGCATATCGAACATATATTTGCCAAAGCCAATCTAGCCATGCTGAAAATTCCTCCTAGAATGGTCCCCCTGGCTTGCTGATGCTAGGGCTGAGAAACTAAAAAGGGATATACAGTTTTATTATCTATACAGGACTAAAATTTGATGGGAAAATTATTATGCAAGCTTATTGGGCAGAGCAATACAAAATAAAATGGAAAAATAGGGCATGCAAGCTTATACAGCAGCACAAAATATTTCAGAAGAGGGGACATGCAGGCTTATTTAGATGGGGAAATAGGACATGTAGGCTTATTGAACAGCAAAAAAATAAAAAATAAATATGTATGCAGTTTAAAGGTGAAATATGATTGGTTACAGTCCCTTGCAAACCCTTGGGCAGCAGCTTCTCTCATAGATCCTACACTATTCATGTCTAATCCCAGTGTTCAGATACTGATATAGAAAATGAATGCCTAAACTTAAAGGAGGTGTAGGTTTCCCAAACTTTGCCACTTATTTTCATGCTGCGCAAATAGCAAACATTCCCAAATACCATGCAAGCCATGAAATTCCACTATGGGCAGTAATTGAAACCATTGATAGCGACCCAATCTCTATACCAAATCTCATATGGTCCACCTCCTCTAACCACAAAATAATCGACAATAAGATTATTAAACATACAATCACTATTTGGGAAAGATTTATAATGACCCAGGGTTTACAATCCCCACATGTACCCCTTATATCTTTTATGAGAAACTCAACGTTTTACCCAGCCCTCACATTTCCTAGAACCTTCACAAGATGGATTTCAGCGGGTCTAACACAATGTTGTGACTTTTTAACACCTGCCTCATTTAAAACATTTCCAGAAATATGTGAAAGTCATAAACTTCCGGCATCAGAAGTTTTTCGCTACTTACAAATTAAAATTAAAAATTTCTTTGCACCATATTTACAAGGTATAAATAAATAAGTGACATGACGCAGTTTGAACAAATATGTAAACAAAATCCTCATTCAAGAGGACTAATTTCAACACTATATATCCAACTAAGTACTAAGCTTACCACAAAATTACCTACATATGCTGAAAAATGGATGATAAACGACCTTGGTTTCAATATAGACATATCTACCTGGAATAAAGTATGGTCAAATACTAAAATGTCCTCCCAAAATATACTTGCTATGGAAACTAATTATAAAGTTCTCATGTACTGGTATTTGGTTCCTGTTAGAATAGCAAAATTTGCTCCCTATTATTCCCCGCTTTGTTTTCACGGCTCTGGTGATCCGGGAACACATTTACATATTTTCTGGGAGTGCCCTGTTACAAAAAATTACTGGAAAGAAAAAATATTCCTTATGATTTCAGCAGTTTTCAAGAAATCCATTACTCCTGATCCGACTACCGCACTCCTAAATTTAAAAACCGGATTGTATTTCCTATGCTCAATTTAAACTGTTCCTACAAATCACCACAGCCGCAAAGCAAACCATCTCCAAAGCTTGGAAAACAGCTACGCTTCTAGTTTCTGAAACCAGAAATAGAGTTCACCAAGCCATGCTCCACTCAAAATCAGAAGCCATAACCAATGATTCCATAGACATATATGAAACAATATAGAACCCATGGGTGACCTATACTATCTCATCTTAACCCAGATGATACTCTATTGAGACCTTGGTAAGATATTGTAAGCCAGTACCATTCTGGATACAGTTCATTGATATTATTACTATCTCTATTATGTAACGATCCCGGAGCCTTCCTCTATCCTGTACTCCCCTTTCCTATCCTATTGTTTTCATCACTTTCCACTTTTTTATACTCCACATTCTGTCCTTTTTCTTTCTTTTTATCTCTCACCTTCTTTCTTCAAATATATAGCTCAAGCTATCTCATTATATAAAATGGTAAATGTGAATATGTAAATGACGATATCTAATTTTGCTCCTATGTTTTAATAATTAAACATGAATAAGATCCTTCTCCCCCCCCTATTTCGACACAGTTTTTGAACCATTCATTGCTAAAATTACAATTGCTCCATAGCTATATTTCATATCATAATTATAATCCGGTTCCATTTGTATCACAATATTCTATACTATTTTATATGAGTTCAAATGCAATAGACTAACAATGATTTGGTTTGACTATAACCTGCTTTAATGATTCCTTTAATATTTCTCATAGGATCTACAAATATTTATTGAATTTTCTATGTTTCAAATATTCTCTTATTACATGATACCATTTTTATTTTTCTGTAATCTTTTTATTGCCAATTGTATCACTACTGTTTTCTCTTTACTTTACTTTAAACCCAATAAACAAATTTGACAAAAAAAAAAAGGAATGCTTGCTACCCTATGGCATAGGTAAACAAACCCAGCATGATATATTAACTACAGAAAGTAGCAGTACTTCAAGATCATAAACCTGAATTATTGTTTTCTTTGGAAATGCCCTTTGGGAAGAAGGTGCTCTACTATATGATGTTTCCTATTATTATTATGATCAGAAGAAAAGTTAGAGAATTGTAAAGTTATGATGAGTACAGTACCTTGCCCTTGTGTCACTGTGTAGAATTCTGCTTGGATTCGTGCTGCCTCCTTTCGATTACCTTTTACAATGTAAAAATGACTGAGAATTGCCAGGCTAATTTTCACAAACAATTTAAAAAAGAAAAGTGCCAGGATAGTTTAAGTAGACACATTTGAAAGCTGCTGAGCAAAAGGTTTCTCCTCCACACCGTCATAGCTGTAACAGAGTCTTTGTTACTGTTTAGGAGTGGGTCTGGATTGTTGACAGGATCACATGGCTACAGCCAGAAGCTGCTCACAACAGCTGGTACTAAGGAAATCAGATATCAGGTGGTCATGATGCTTGATGCTGAAAATATGAGGATTGTTTATGTTGGGCATAACTTCTAAGGCCACTTCAGTTCCATAAAGTCAAAGTCAATTACTGACGTAAAATGGTGACGTAAAACAAATATTTACAACTCCCTGTTTTGGATACAATCAACGTTATTCAATGAAATTTTCTTATTATTAAGAGCAATAACCCACATCAACCAATCAGAAATAAGGCATGTGAAATATCGATTTTAATTGGTTGCTAAAGAATAATTTAAAAAAAATGTACATGTTAAAATAAGAAACTAATGAATAAATCGTAATAAAACTGCAATAATTTTGATTTCACATGGAAAACAAATTTGATATTTTATCTTCCTTATCAGATTTTAATTGGATGCTATAGAATACACAATGTGTTGGCATGCAGCCTTTAAGTACAGCTTATTAGGGCAGCAATTTAAGTTTCAGCAGTCTAGACCTGCAGAGGATGCAGTGGTTTCATTGGGGACAGTGCTAGCTTGTTTAATGAAAGCTTGAGTGTTTATTATGATTCTGGTCTATGGTTTTATTTAAAAGAAAGTATGGTGGTGTATACTTACCACTTATATCTTGTATAGCTTTTAACTACAAGGTAAATGCTTAGCTTTAAAATTATGGTTCTTAACCACATCCCGCCTATAGCAAAATGATGGTCAGGTGGTGGTTTCATTATCCTGACTGGGCTTTCTATGATGTCCAGCAGGACAAACCACTCATGCGCGTCCCAAGGGCATGCAGAGTGGAGTGGCAATTGGTAGTGTGGTACGTCTTTCTGACACACCAGATCTCTGATCTCAGTGAAGTGCCGGTTATTGGCATTTTCTCTATTCGTGCTGACAAGTAGAGGAGTGCTGATAAGCGGCTCTCCTCACGGGGGGGGGGGGGGGGGGGGGCAGGGAGTCTGCGCTGATAATCTGCGCATTGATTATCAGTGCAGACCCATCAAGGATGCCCATGAGTGGCCACCTTGAGTGCTAACCTGTGCCCACCAGGGATGCCAATCAGTGCCTATCAGTAATGCCTGGCAGTGCAACCTCATCAGTGCCACCCATCAGTGGCTATCAGTGCCACCTATTATTATGTTTATCAATGCTCTGCAGGCTCCTAAGAAAAAAAATGAATGCACTTTTTGTTTACCTTTTTACTTACCCTTTAACACATCAATAAATCAATTTTTTTTTAAATAAAATAACAAACATGTTATATATTTACCTGCTCTGTGCAATGGTAATGTACAGAGCAGCCTCAAACTTTTTCTCAGGTCCCCCACTGATGCTTTCCGCTCCTCCTCTTTTCCACTTGCCCCCATCAAATCACTTGCTAGGGGGAAGATGCTGCAGGCTCGCACCCAAGCCAGGCTGTGTGTCTCCATAGGCACATGTAGCGCAGCTCAGCCCTGCTCCCCTTCTCCCCCCTGACTGGATTTTTTGGCAGCAGTGGGAGCCAATGGCCAGGCACAAAGGGGGATATTTTCAGGATGGAGAGCAGAGGAAGGGGCTGGTATATATGTCATATTTTTGGCCCCCTTCCTTTTTTGAATGAACACTGTGAACAATCAATACCAATTGTTCCTGTGTCTATTCATCACTGAACTCAACTGTTAACTATACCTCAGTTTGTAAATGAACAGTTAGCCTCCGAGCACTTCCTACTTATTCATCAGCGCAGCTGAGGCTGCAGAGAAAGGGACTTGATAAAAGTACTCAGTGCCTTTCTCAGTCCCAATGTAAGAAATCAGGGGTCTATTATTATTTCACCAACGTTCCCCTAACATGGCAGTTAAAAAATGTAATAAACAAATAAATAAATAAACACAATTCTACCAAAAAATAAATAAATATGTAAAGTTCTAAAAAAAAAGAAAAATGAGGGACTCATTCGCATTTGCTTAGCTCTCTATAACTTCTGGCTAGGCTGTGAAGCATAGCATCATGGCTGTGGCATGTGTACATCCCTAGGATAAAATAGGATGAATGCGCTAAATCAACCCTTGCTATTGTACAGTACACATTACACATTACAGTACACATTAAGGCCCAGATTCACAGACATCGGCGCACATTTATGTGCCGTAGCTTATCTCTTTTACGCTATGCTAGCGCGGAGAGGCATGCACTGAATTCAGCAAGCTATTGCTCCCAACTCTGGGCCGGCGTAGCGTACATTTCGAAGGCGCAAGCTGGCGTAAGTGGAAGTAGGTGGAAGTGGGCGTGATCCATGCTAATGAAGCGTGACCCCATGCAAATGATGGGGCCGGGCGCCAGACAAGTACTTAAATGAACTGTGCATGCGCTGAGACATGGTCGTATCCCTGTGCGCATGCGCACAACCACGGCAGAACAACTGCCTAAGATACGCCGGATCACTGTGTACACCATAAACGTAACCTACGCCCAGTCAGACCCACGTTGGCCCATATTCACAGACGTCCAACGTAATACGTAGGCTTGTGTTCCCCTAGTCCATACCTTTGCATAGGTTGCGCCTCATCTATGGGGAATAACTTTACGCCGGACATAAAACTTACACAAACCGCATATATCATGCACCGGGCGCAATTACGTTTGTGAATCGCCATATTTCCCTCATTTGCATATTTGAATGCCTAATCAATGGGAGAAGCAAATATGGTCCAGACCATATTTGCGCCCACGCCATGCCCGCGTAAGTATCATACGTCGGGGTAGGATGGTCTATTTTTAGGCGTATCTTGGTTTGTGACTGTGGCGCACACATATGCCGGGTGCATATTTACGCTACGCCGGGAAAAGGTGAGTTACGTAGGTGTAAGTGCTTTGTGAATCCGGGCCTAAGTGTATATATTTATATATATGTGTAAACATTCAGATGTTCAAATACAAAAAAAAAAAAAAAAAAAGTCCACAAACATATATTAAAGTGCACTTGTGCATCAGTGCAAACACTGTGAAGTGAAAAACACCAGGTAAAAGCAGCAAGAAACTAACCATTT